>JBAGKK010172715.1:0-23348 GCA_037177015.1 Euceroptres primus | reverse complement strand
TTCATAGATAACATCTTTCCATAGGTTTGTTGAAATTTTCTTTTTAGAACATTGGAGCTAACAATTTCATTTCTTCTGAAATGAGTCTAGCACCATAAAAGTCTGAGAACGCTGGTAATAAACCATGTAATTGAAAGGTTGGGTGCGACAACAACCTATACTTGCATTTTCAGAAGACACCTGTATTTCATTTATTCTTCATGAAGCTATGTAAAAAAACAAATGAAAAATAAGTGACTTCTGGAAATGCAAGAACATTGTTATTGCATCCAACTGTTCAGTTGCATTTTTAGGAAAAAATGCCAATAGGAAAAGCACCGAATGACAGAAGCGACAACTATTGGCGAAAAAGTGTAAAATTTAAAAATGTTTTAATGTGTCCACTCTAATCCAATAGTTGGCGTTGCGAGCAGTTCTTATGGAAGAGATCCTAGATCTGTAGGAGCTACCAGTCTGTTTTGCTATCCAGTGGTCATTTCTTTGAAAACCCCTCTTTTTTAAATCGGATAACTTGAAATTTACAGGATATCTATGTCTGGGTAAAACATTTTACGGATATTGATATCCTTCCATCGAATTTTCTCGAGCTGAATCGATCGAGGAAAGGATGGTAGCTGAGATGCCTGGGCGTGACAATGGGTCGCAGGTGTAAGTGCAGATATGGGTTTGTCCTCCGCCCGGAGGCGCCTTACAGGTAACGGAGAGTACTGTGTTCGCCGCCCACGCGATCGACCGGCCAGAGAAGGAGACAACTAAGTGAGAGAGAAAGGAGAGTGGCGGAAGGGATTAGTTGAGAGAGAAAGAGAAGGCCTTTTAAATGTGTGAGGTACAGTAAGAACGCAATTCCGCATCTGTACCAGTGCAGCATGGCACAGCTTCACATAACAGGTGGAAAAAGCAACGGAGACAGAGAGGTAAAGAATGACAGAGAGGTATAGAAAGACAGAGGGTTAGAGAAAGACAGAGAGTTGGAGAAAGACAGATAGTTAGAGAAAGACAGAGAGATAGAGAAAGACAGAGAGGTGCAGATAGGTTCAAGAAGAGAAGGAAAGAAGCCCCCACTCAAGAAACTCAGCTAAGTCGAGCTCGAACATTACTATACGCCCTCTGCGACCCAAGAGGAGGAGAAAGACGAGACCGCCCTCCTCCTACGCTCCTTCTCTTTCCCTATATCTCTCTTTTTCTCTTGTCTCTTTACGTACTCTTTTCCGTACTGTCCTAATGTTCAAAAAGCGACATTTCCATTGGCAATTTAATTACCAGTATCGTCAGAAAATTCTGCTTTTTGTTACAACAGAATTAAAATTAGACGAATGTTGTCTAATAATGATAAATCTCGTTTATGTGTTACATTTGCCAAAGAGATTTTTTATTGTTTCGAAATTAAGCGACTCGAGTTACAGTTTCACAAAAGAATAAGTGTGAGTATTTATAGCTGTACATCCGGTAACATGCAAGGCGGCAGAAAATGGACCGTCGGAAGTGTCTGGCAGTTGCGCTGCCGAAATAACATCGAGCTTGACAGCATTTGCTAGTCGAACAGAACATCTTCAAATGAAATGCATTTTTTTATTAAATTGCTTACTTTAAGCATATTCTCGTTTCAGAACTCTAATTTAAAAATGGAAATTCATTCGCTAGCTTTAAAAATTTTAAATCAATTTTTATTGAAGAGATATTGAACGATTTTAGGTCTTCCATACATCTGATAAGGACAAAATCTTTTAAAATTCATGCTAAATAAGCTTATACATCTATTTCCGTCAGCTGATTTACGTGAAGCGCGCAAGCCTCGCAGTCCCGTTCGCGTTTCCTTCGCGAAGCCGATAAAATGGCGGGCACGGAAATTCTCTCCATCGACCTTCGCCGAGCGAAGAATTTCTCGTCTCTCGTTCTCCTTTTCGAATCCGCCTGCACTTCCGGTCTCCAGACGTTACTTCATTTATTCGTTTTATCCTCGTAGCGAAACACGTCCGCATCGAGGAAAATGTAGCTTTTTTTCGGGAGAAATGGAATGGAGGATATTACTTCTAGAATTGCTTCTTGTAGATTTCCACGTTACGACATTTTCAGGAAATATTGGAAAAATATATATAGTTTTCATGTTGCGATAAGATTTGGGACAAAAAAAGGCCTGTGATAATTTATTCTTGTATTTTCATTTTGCAGAACAAGTTTCAGCAAATTTTTTATACTAATTTAAAAATTCACTATAAAAAGTAGTTTCATTCTATATATACAGACCTAAAAAGTCCCGAACGAACATTAGCCTTTTTTTTTAACTGTCAAGACCAACAAATCTGTTCAGAGTGGAGCGTGCTGGTGACAATTTACGAACTTGATTGCGAGAAAAATTAGTCGTTGAAATTTATTTACCGTGCCCCAATCGCTTTCGTCATATAAATAACGGATACCGTATTTGCTGAATCGATAACTTTTTTTGTGGCCGTCTGCGACAACGACGCGATTTTCCATCGCGTATAACAGGTAGCAGAGAATGTCTCGCGTTATGGCTTAAACCAGTTGTACCTGATCATTACGACAGATGTTAGTCGTACGATTATCAGATTCCGGAATACAAATGTGGTCCCATAAAGGTATTCATAGATGTAGTTCACTTTTCCGTAAGTATACAGTGGTTCTAATATATATGTCGACTGGGATTGTGAGTACTTTTGCGCAAGCGAACTCGATTATTCTACCTTGTTACACAATGAGACAAGGCATGCGTTCGCGAACCGAGCAACCTGTCGTCGCTGTTGTTTCATTGAATTATGCTAAACATTATTCGACGTCAGGAAAAAGTACACTCGAGCAAGCTCGAGCGCGATAGCGATTCTTATTCAACATCCGGAAATCGAGCACTGAGATTAATTTTTGCAAATTTGTTTCGCATGTAATTTACCTATAATAATAATAATGCAGAAAAGCATCACTGTATGTACATAATCTTGCATGTGGTTAGCATCTCCAAGAAAGTCATTAGACCTTCGAACTCAGTGAGAAGATGAAACAGGCTTCGTTTTTCTTTCTTCTTTTTCAGCTTGCAGACTTTCCGCAGTATTGTTTTCGAATCCCGTATATGCTTCTTATAAAGCGGAGTTAACATATAAGTGCGTTCGGGGAATTTCACTGGAAAGCATTTAGTGAGATTTTGCTGCACGTAAATGACCGAGGTATAATAACGGTAATATCGTAGGGCATTATCTGCACGCGTTCCCATTTTTGTAGAGAGTTGCCAATTTTTTTTCTGTTGTTTTCGAGGCTTTTGTGCCCAACGGTTGTTTTTCGTCTGGACCACACGATATGAGGTGCATGGGTGCACCTATACTAAGTAATACAGTAACGAGTTTCAAATTTTCGTCGATCCTTTTTTTGTTCAGAGTTAATAATGAACGAGAGGATATTCTTCGAAATTGGAGATAATCGTTGGATGGAAAAACGTGCCTGGAATTTCCGCACTCGCAAGAATTCTCGGCGTTCTTCTCGACTCCATTATTATTCAACGCCATCGCGAATCTCCATCAATGTCAGAGAAGAGATAAGAGAAATAGAACTGCATCAGTTGGAGTTGAAATATATTATCTTGGTTTATTTCATCCTTTTGAAATCTCTCGCATAACGTAAGCGGAAGACGAGTTTTGGATGGTTGTTGCGAGGTTTCCAGTTCGAGACATCCGGTGCTTTTTGGAGGAACGTTAATTCGCTATGACAGGCAACTTGACGCAGTCGAAATCGCTATACTCTTGGTTATAAGCTCAGGAAACATGTCAGGTTTCTCGTTTTCTTCTCGTCAGATTTCCACGCGACCGCGATTCTTTACCACGTAATTACATAATTCCCCCTGCACCCTCCACTGCTGCATATGGCGTACTTTCTCTTAGCACCACTATACCTTGCTGCCTTGATAAGTCCTAACATTTCAATCCATAGTCTAATATTAAAACCATTGTGCAATAAGAATAAAACCTCTTGATAAACTAGCTCTACTATCAAGAAACCTTACTTATTAACCTTCTTGCGCAAATGCATAAAATAACATGATCAATTTCATCGAATGGATTACAAACTTGGCAATTACAATTGTATACTAAATTAATTACATTTCCTAATTATTTCCTTCTGTTTAATGAAATGGAAGTTGGTTATTATGGGTCACAGAGGTAAAGTCGCTTCAAATTGAGACATACAAAGTTCGTGTCACTGTGGAATTAGTAAATTTGAAACGTATATTTAGTTATCGTCGATCTAGTTCTGTGTGTTATCTCGCTGGTATTATACGATCAAATGTGATATTTCAGTCAGACGCTTCATGGCACACGACTTTCTCGATGATTCTGTGTTAGGTAACCCCGAGGGGATTTAATGTCCGACACTTCCTGCGACATAGTCTTCCCCCTCTTGGCGACGCCGTTTCGAACCGAATAAATTTAGACGTATCGATCATATTCTGGAATATTCTATCCACCCCCTGTTCGATAAACATTTCCTGTATCCAATGATCCGAACGCGATGGAAACGATCATCCGAATACCAATCAAAATTATAACCACAGATTGCTACAAACAGATTTATTAAAATAGAATTCTCACCTTCGATTGCTCTGGCGTTTGGAGCAATTGATCCCTAATTAGCTGCAGATGCAGGATCATTTCGGATATCCTGCGTTCTTTTTCGGCTACACTTTCCGCACAAAGAACCCTATGCAAGGCCGCAGCTCCGTCTTGAAGCCCCGTATCCGAATTTTGCGTCCTTCCGGTTCCGGTTGGCGAGGGTGCGACACTATTTGCTATACTGCTGCTGCTACTGAAACGTGAAACAAAAAGTCCAGTAAGTCTTCTTTATTCTTTCGCATTCAACAATAGTCTACAACAAAAATTGAGAATCAAGTGAAAAATTAAAGTCAACAAAATAATCTGAAAACATGGAAGTCAATCTCATTCCTTCTCATCTATTTCAATCCATAATGAAACCTACTACATAAAATGAAACGCTTCCCTTTCAGGGGATTTCAGTTGGCCGACCTCGATTGATTTTATGCGCTTTTTTCCGTTGCATAATGAAACCTGTTATCCGCGAATTTCCATCAGCTTCGTCGATAGGTCTTCGACAAGGGTTTTTTTTTTTTCATTCTCGGATTGAAAGTGTGCGCCTGTGGGTGTGTTTTAGTTTGCAAGCTCGGATTTGTCCGAACAGGACCGAGGGTTTCGCGCTCAGTGAATAATAGATGGAGTCGCGGCCGCGCAATCTCAACGGGTCGAGTGTTTGCACCGGTGATAGGCCCCCGGATGTCGTCCCTGGAGCGTCCTTTACTCTAGCGTGCCACACGGTTGACCCTCTCCGCACGTCGCTTTAAACCCACGGTTCTTTTATGTTACGGAAAACGACCACGAATAAGTGATACAGGTCTATTGTGTGCTCGGGTACCATCGGTGGCCTTCTCCCGGGTTCTTTTACTTTAAAAAGTCCTTCAACAAGCCGGGGAGCTCTCAATCTTCGTATCTAGGCCAGTGTGTGGATCAGCTGCAACGACTTGGACCTTCCTCTACAAATTTTCATATGTAAGGTACGTTTTCTCATCATGATGCCGAAAAGACAATTGTTAAAAAAAATTAGTAGAGTGCAACTTAAAATTTATTAAGTAACTTTTTCATTGTTTGGTGATCTTTAATTTCATTGTTTGCTTCATTGTTCATTGTCTCATTGTCTGGTGTAACTTAAAATTTATTAAGTAACGTTTTTTGTTGTTTGGTGATCTTTAGGAAGCTTAAGGCTTAAGATATTGTCATAAACGCAAAATCATTGTTGAAAGTATATGTTGTAAAAACTACAATGCGTGCCAAATCGTAAACAATTTTGCTAAATCATAAGAACAATCCGTACCAAATCGTAAAAAATTCGGACGAATCGTAACAATCTGCACCAAATTGTAAAAAATTCTGCTGAATCGTAAAAACAACTTGAACAACTATCCATATCAAATCGTAAAAAGTCCTGCGGAATCGCAAAAACAACCTGAGCAACTATCCATACCAAATCGTAAAAATAATTAACAATTGATAACGAATCTGAGACAAATCGTAATAACCGCAAACTCTCTGTAGAAAGTATAACCAAATCGTACAAAATTTCGCACAGTCGTAATAACAACAATCCTTACCAAATCATAAAAAATTCGGACGAATCGTAATAACAACTTGAAGAACTATCCCTACCAGATCGTAAAAAATTCGGACGAATCGTAAGAACAACCTGAAAACGATCCTTACCAAAGTGTGAAAATAACGAGTCTAAGACAAATCAGATGCGAGACAAATCGTAATAACCGCAAAATCTCTGTTTTGACTAAGAAAAGATTATAAATTTCAACTGACTCATCATAACAGAAAAACATGCATGCTAGGCAAAGTTCAATAAAATCACTGCAGAATTTAATAGACCGCCGAATAGCGCGGTCTGTATTAAAAAACAACAATTTAATTGTCACTACAGAGATGAATTTAACAAACAAGAGTGAGTGTCATATGCTTGGCGAACACGGACTGACTGTCAGGTAGCCGAAAATCGGTGACAGAATGAATGAAAGTTTGTGTGTGTATGTGAAATAATGAATGAAAGTGTGTATATGTGTGACAAAATGAATGAAAGTGTGTGTATACTGCAAGAAGAAGTAATATATAGTGTATATTGTAAGAAAAGTAAGACTGTATACGAAAAGATAAGGAGACCGGCTAGGCAATTGATAATGTCACTTCATGAAAATAAATAATTGACAATTCAAATATCAGAACTTAAATGAGACAGAATAAATATATTTAAATAACAAGACGAAGACACAAATAAAATTAGAAAACCACTTTAAAAATAGTTAAAAGATACAAGTGTGTAAAAAACAGTGAATTAAAATCCAATTCACAACAATCTCTGCAGAAAGTATAACCAAATCGTACAAAATGCCACCTAGTCGTAAAAATAACAATCCACTTGTTTGTCATTTGTTCTTCATGAAGTTGTGTACCAAACAAATGAAAAATAAGTGACCTATAAATGCAATACACCGTTATTGCACCCAACCGCTCAATTGATAAAGAATCTGAGACCAATCGCAATATCCGCCAATTCGTTTATTATATGTATGTTTATTTATTTATTATAAATAAATTCCTGCCTTTCTAGGAACTTTAAGAACTTTCTTAATAATTGTATATTCTAGTTTATTATTTACGCATCATTTTTTTGTATATCTTACGATCTCGTGAACATAGTAAGGAAAGGATATACTGTTTGTCCAATTACGAACCTTAAGAATATAATTTTAGAAATGGAGGCAAAGACATAGGAGTCGTAGAGACTAAAAGACTAAAAGGAGACTAAAGACTAAAAGCTATTACATCTACAAACCAAAATTATTCATCTAATGGACTCCAATCTCTCTGCTTTTCTCCGCTAAAAAGATCACCAGAGCTGAATGTATCCCTGATTAGCCGAGCGACTCGCAAAACATTGTATCTACCTAGAAATGGAGCTATAATTTTTTCTCTTGGAAGAATGCCCCTTATCCTTAATGTGAAAGGCTTCGGCTGTGTGCGGTTCTTTGGTTCTGATATTATCAATGGCCGAGCTTCGGGCTACCGGCTCCTCTATTCGCGCCCAGTGACCCCACCAGCCCTGCGCCAACAAAAGCCTCATTCTGTTATTATTATTGCGCGTAAAGAGCCGAAGGGTTTATTTTCTTCGTACAAGCCACGAGATAAACAGCCGCCGGCGGAAGGGGGGTTGAAGAGGGGCGGAAAAAGAGGGGATGGGACCGTACTCGTTACTTTCTACCAACCTCCTTTTCGCCGCGATACTGCCGCGAGTAATGCAATTTTATGCGCGCTTTAATAACGGACGCGAAGTGTGATAAATGTAAGACACATGTATACCAGACATTCGATCTAAAGAAGAAAAAGTCTCGAAGCGAAAGGCTAAGGCTTCTCAAGCATTTTCAACTTCCGGTCTGCCTCTCACAAAGTGTAAATTCGCTGTATCATATTATAATTTTTTTGTAAGGCGACACAATGATTTGTTTCTAAAGTAAATGTGGAATGGAAATAATTAAACATGGGCACCTACTTGTCCTACTTATCGGAAAACTCCAGGTTGGATTAGAGTTAGAGTCTCAATATAAGCGTCATTACTGTCATGTTGGCAAGAAATACTGCGACTATAGTGTCGCGATTTTCGTCAGATGATCAAAGCGTTTTCAACACGAGCCTCGGTTGAGGCGAGAACAAAGAAAATCACAAATTCAGATCAGATTCGCTTTGTGAAAGGATCCACTGGTTTTTGGCGGAATTTCTGGCAAGTGTGGCTGTGGAGTCTTGCTATGAAATCCAACGAATCTGTCGACACGATGGTTGACAAATTCCTTTCGCGACCAGGAAGAAACAGAAATTATGTAGGGCGCTTGCGTATAGATGAAAGCGTCTCGTTGCAGCAATAAGACCGTTACGATGTATTGTAGTGCCTGAGGTGGCAATTTTGGTCGTAATCATTCATGATGCATATAAGTGGAGAACCGTTTAGGCCAGGCAGTCCATTTATCACAGGCCCACTAAATCTGCCAGTATTTCTCTGCATAACAATACCGTTCGAATTCCACGCATTATAAGCTCTTAGTCTGACATAATTTATGCTAAATAATTTTTCAAACCATAGTTCGGATTCGCAAACCTGTTGGGCGATATTTCCGAATGGACATTTTTTCGTGTTTCATATAGTTTCAGTTGCAGTAGGTCGCAGTTAGGTATTCTTAGAAGGTAAAGCGCGATAATTCACCGCAGCTAAGCGATTCTCGAGAGTTGAACAGAATCCAGAAAGTAGGCTAAACTAATGTCGTGGCATAAGCGTGGTCGTTCATTTTTTGACCGAATTTTCAGGAGACTTTTGGCCCACTGTAGAAATGCAAATGAGCAACAACCATCCTTGAATTATGGAGGAAATAAGCCAATTACAATGTTAAACAAACACCAAGAAAATGGTGCTGAAGATTTTCAGAAGAGTTAACTAAGATATTTTACGACTAGGATTTTAAAGTGTTGTAGTTCAGATAAGTACGCCCCAGAATTACTTTCATCAAGAATTTTCCACATCCTTTTTGCAGTGGTTATTCTAGAATCTCATTCTCACGATATCCTTAGTCAACTCTACACTTAATGTGGGGGTCAATAAGAACACGGATAGAGGATCAGCTTTCAGGCAGGTGACACACAGGCGAATGCAATCTCCAATGTGAAAACACTTGCTATTAAATCCGCGTCTAAGTACGCGTTAAAAGCGTTCGTTAACCGCAGGATCGTAAAGCAACAAAGTCAGGCCGTAAACCGTAGGCCGTTATCGAATAGCCGAGCACAAGATAACTACGAATATAAACGAGTCGCGAGAACAACAAAAAAAAATTTCAAAGAATGCCAAAGTCCGTTGGACATCCATTCGGAAGAATAAATTCTCCTTGATGGGGAAGATACGAACGAAAAGGATAAAATGAAGATGATAAGGAATCTCTCGAGAGAAAATTCTTATCTGAATATCAGGAGGTTTAATCGACACAATTTAATGTTTCATCTGAGTTAGTAATTAGTGCAGTAATTACAGAGTGTAGAGAGAACATTAAGCTACAATTATTATAATGCGTTTATAAATCTTTTAAAGACTTTGTGTACAGTGGAGATTATAGTGGGTCTTTTTTTTATAATACGGAACAAATAAACCAGACGTTTCATGTATCTTTTTACATTCTCATCACTACAAGAGTATTCACTTTTTTCAGAAAGATTTACGCATTGCTTTTCTGAGCGATATCCCCACACTCGTTTAATAAATCGGAGGAGGTAGCATAATAGCAGATTGTGCATGAATCGATGCTTTGTACTGCTTGATATCGTGCGATAGAGTCTATCAGAATTTTTTGTTCGACAAGTCGGAATGTGTACAAAGATGTATGAAGGCAGAAAGCATTTTTATGTTTGATGAAGGTTATCTGAGACGCAGATGGAAATAAAATTATTGTTCAATTTTCATCCCTTGGTTTCCGGGAAAAAATTTTACTTTCTGAACCAAAAGTACGCTGACCCAAAGTGCGTAGACTGAAAATGCGTTGACCAAAAGTTTATCCGATTTTTATGAAACTACCTTAAGGTTTCTTGAAACGTTGAATTCAAATATGTCATTATAATTACAAAATTCAAAATGGCGGATCCAACAGGATAGATGAAAATGAAAATTCAGCCTTTTTGGACCCGGCAATTTCAAATTTTAAATTTGGATGTCAATCGCAGATTCACAGACATTAAAAATCTTAAGATATCAAATTTCATAAAAAAAAACCGCCCAGTTTTCGTGAATCGGGTTAGCCACTTTGAATTTTCAAATTCTGATGCCATATTCGGGTTCAACGTCCTTCAAAATCTTGCGGTACCAAGTTTCATAAAAATCGAAAATAAAAACATGTTTTTACGCTGGGCCTATAAAGACGTCATTGGCACTTCTAGTCAATTATCAAGGTCAAGGGATTAAGAATTGAAAAAAATGAACTTAAAAAATGTCAAAGTTATATTAATAAGATTCATGAGTCCAACTGACCTATGGGTGTTATGACTGGTTGGTGTAGATGATGGTGGAGGTGTCCGCCTGTTGTTGGCGTCGTCCTGTAGGCAGAGGGAGCCACTGTTCATTTTGCAGGTGAGCCTCTTGAGGACGTCGTCCATCGACCTCTTACTTCCTGCGGCGGTAGGTCCAGTGCCGTTGTTATTGTTATTATTTTGGGTGACAGTGTTGTTATTATTATGATGATGATGGCTCTGATGGGTATAATACGTATCGGCGAGTAGAGTGGGAGGTGATCCGCACTCCGAGGAACTAGCCAGCTCGAGGATTCCACCCGACGACGAGGACGTATTCGTGTGGTGATTGTGATACGTTAGGTTCTCTTGGTTCGCCAGGAACAACAGCCTCTGTCTTTTCGAAGCCGGAGGGGAATTTGGCGAGGGGGAAGGTGAGTCCCTTAATTCGGGCTCACTCGTTGTCCCCGGCGAAGAGCAACCAGATGACTCACAATCAGGTCTCCGCAGAGGATAGCAGTCCTCGATATCGACGGAGGTGACTTCTTCTGGAATCTCACCACCTGCACCCGCCAAAGACGAGGTGGTGTCCTCTTCCTCTTCGCCCGCCACTGTACCCACACCGCCCCCGCCCTCCGATAACTTCGTTGGTGGCGACTTCCTCTTAGAGGACATCCTTAGCCTGAAACAAAGAAAAACTTCTACTCAGTTGATGTTTAAGCGTCAAGTAAGTATTTAAATATTTTTTTATCGTACCTCTATCATAAGTGATTTTAGGGCTAGTTCAGAGCCAAATCGGCAGTTAATCCATATTAACTGCCGATTTGGCTAGATTTGATAAGAAATTGTGTGTGATACACGGCTCCTGAGCGGCACTGTGCCCTCGTGTGAATTGCAGAACTTGTCGTTCGTCTCGGCTCGGTCTGCAAATTTCACACTTGGCTGGAAAAGAGTCGCTTAGCGGCCTTGTGTCAAAAATAACTATTATAAATAAAGAAGCTGACCTATAAATAGCTCTGTTGTAAGTAAATATTGTAAGAACAACTATGTGTACCAAATCGTAAACAATTTTGCTGAATCATAAGAACAATCCGTACCAAATCGTAAAAAATATGGATGAATCGTAACAATCCGTACCAAATCGTAAAAAATTCGGACCAATCGTAACAATCTGTACCAAATCGTAAAAAATTCGGACCAATCGTAACAATCTGTACCAAATCGTAAAAAAATCGGACGAATCGTAACAATCTGTACCAAATCGTAAAAAATGCTGCCGAATCGTAAGAACAACCTGAACAACTATCCGTACCAAATCGTAAAAATAACAATCAATCTAAAGTGAATCAGAAGCGAGACAAATCGCACGGGGAAAAAAGGTCTAGTTAGAGTTACTACGCTTGACCTAGTTGCGAACTAACAGTGTGCTGAACTAAAAATTCAGTACGGGAAACCAATATACACAGTGTGAGGAACTAAGTGGAGTAGTGCGAGACGCTAAGCTAGGCAGTTACGTGAAGCTGGTAAGTTTTACTACGCTAATCAGTGTCCCAGGGCAAGGCTAGCAGAACTATCTACGCTGATAGTCAGATTTACTATACTACTGTTTACCAACATTAACACTAGAGCGCTGCAGTCATATCTCTTCCCCCTTACTTCTACGTCAGAAGCATGCTAATAAGTTTCTGTTAGTAGCGTCGGTGTAGAGGTGTGTTTAGGGAAGCGCTTGTGTGGACCTCAAAAAAGTGACAATATTTCTGTTATCACATGTGGATGTCCCGACAATACTTCGGTTGTGGAATCTTGACGACCTTGTGGAAACATTCATAGGTAAGTCTTATCTATAGTATGAATGCTAACATTTTAAATGTTCTCTCGGGGACCTGTGCTGACGCTAACTCTTATTAACTCTTATTATTTCTTGTTATTAAACTATATTTTCCATATTTCAGTAACCTCAAACTTCAACTACAGTACACTCTTGTTAAAGGTGCAAATACAATACAACGTAAAATAGGCTGTGACGTCAGCACGGAGCCGTAAACGGTTCTCTGTCTCGCTCTTAGATCAATTGAACGAGAAACGAGAAAGACAGAACACTTTTATCATAGTTATATCATCATTATGTACGCTATTTGTTTATCTTATTACCATCATACTTTTCATTATAATTCTACTATCACTGTATTAATAATTGCTGAAAATAAAATTATAATTTATTTATGATGCGTATTATTGTGTGATTATAACAACAACCAATCAACTTATTAAATTATACGACATGGCGTAGTAAAGGATAGAAAAGAGCGTAGTAAAGCGCACTAATTCACTTAGTCTACTACGCGTAGTAAGCGCTGATAGGTAGTGTAGTAACCCTACTAGATAGCGTAGTAAAAATGCCACGGTTGACAGGTCAGCCTAGTAGATTTTACTACTCTCTGGTCTTACTAGTCGGTTTGGTAAAATCTACTAGATAGCGTAGTAAAAATGTCACAGTGATGCGGTAAGGTTGACAGGTCAGCCTAGTAACTTTTACTACTCTCTGGTCTTACTAGTCGGCTTGGTATTTCTAACTAGTCAGTTAGAAAGTCAGTCAGTTAATTTGACCATATTTTACTACGCCAAATAGTTACATTAACTGGATTTTTAGTAGCTTTAACTAGATTTTTTCTCCTTGCGTAATAACCGCAAAATCTCTGTAGAAAGTATAACCAAATCGTATAAAATTCAGTCTAATCGTAAGAACAAAAATCTTTATCAAATCGCACAAACAACAATTAACAGTTGATAATGAATCTGAGATGAATCGTTTGATTACGAAAAATCGTATCGTAATATTATATTTCAAATTTGGAAGGAAAATTCGCCGAGAAGTCATCTTTTATCAAAGAAGTAGCACATAAGTCAGCCAATCGTGAATCGGAAATTGGTATAGGAATTAGCGTCGAGGCATTTAGAGTCGTGGTTCGAGATGAAGGCAGGTGGCAATGAGCCGTCGATAGAATAGTTGCTCCTTACGTCCCAATAGATTTCGGCGCCGGACACGACATCTAAACTACCTGGGCATCTGCCACGGCGTTAATTTAGCTCTTGGAATACTAGTCGCAAGTTATCCATTAATTTCCGTCTACAAATTACTAAATCTAAATCGCGCAATTAGCGCCACAAGGCTGCAGCTGCGTCACTCGTTATGAGCGTAAAAGGACACGTGTGAATTCATAAAATATGTAAAATTCATTAATGCTCTTCAATTAATGCTCATTTATCATCAAACTCTTTCAAATCCGTGAAAAGAGAAGGAACGTATTATTTATGTCGATTGTGGCTCGTATTCTATTATCCTAATGGCACATACAAATTTCATTCTTTCATTTTCGCTATTTAAACAACTTTTCAAATTATTTTCATCCAAGAAAAACTAACACAGTGACAGGTAGCCTTCACTGCAAGATGATTTTTGTCATAATGCCGATCTCTTGTTTAAGGCTGGCGTTGTTTTAAAACCAGGATATTTTTATTGGCAAGCTGTAATGTCTTTGTTTCTGTTTAAATGACCGAACAATAATTATACATCTGTTAATATATTTTCTGTATTAATTTTTTAATGGAAATGAAAATATTTCCACAAGAGTCGTATTTAATATTTTTAACGAGTGTACAATGCGTTGTGTAATGTGACGGATTAAAAAACTTTTGATAATTACATTGTTGATAGTGTATCTCTTGACTGACCCTGTGAACGCGTTTGAAGAGGAACAATTCGCCGGAATTGTGTCGAACTTATCGCATTACTCACTCCAAATTTAGAAACTTGGCTTCCAGATCAAAGTCCTCAAAAACATTGTTTATTGTTTCCCAATGGAAGAATAACTAAAGTTTCCATAAAGTTTCCAGATGACTTTTCAATATTCCAAATTTCTATGAATTTTTCAGAAGAAAAAGATGGCGCCACTTTATTCTATAATAAATGTTCATCAATTCTAAAAGACCGGAATAAGTTTCCGAGATGAGGTTTAATTTTTCTGGGTTTAAGAACGGTGAAAAACAAATATTGCCTTTCATAAGTACCGGAGTTTGATTTGGTTGGTTCGTGAAAAGGGGAAATCGACTTCAAACGGTGGTTTGGTCCGTTTGCGAGATTGACAGAGATTTTTCAAGATGTCTATACTATATCTTACTCGCATGAGTAAATACACGTTTCTTTTGCGGCAAGATTTTTCGAGCCGTTGGCATAATCACTTCGAGAGGAGCGTAGGTCGTTTTAGAGTGAATAAAAACAGAAGGGAAAGAAATATTTTTAACAGACTGCCAGATGCTGTCACTGAGACGCCTGTCTCTGTCGAATTCGTAATAGGCTTTTGCACTAGTTTCGTGTCAATCATCCTTTGAAGTTTCCTTGAAATTTGTAAAAATGTAGATTTTTAAAACAATTTTGTGGTATTTTTTGCCCAACATTACGAGAGGCGCCTGATAATCGAGTGGCGATAAACTTCGTGAATGTATTTTCCCGCCTGAACTGTAAAAGATAATACTCCCGAGACTCCCCTTGCGCTCGCGAAACTTTCAGTCTCGCAATCGTCATTCATTCATGTGCTCGGTACTGTCATAAAATTCCAAGAACAAGTCAATTCGTCGTACAGTAAAACGATTCCAATAAAATAAAAGAGATGTATTAAAATTTGACCTCATTTTTTCGGAAATGTAGTCCAAAATGTAAATTTTCTATGTTTTCGAAAATTTTCGAAACCTTCTAAACACAGGAGATTTTTGACAGGTTTGATACATTTCGATATAATTTCAAGAGAGTGATATGTATCGAAAACCTCGAAACAGTCGATACATCTCGAAACAATCGATATGTCTTGAAACAATCGATATATCTTGAAACAATCGATATATCTCGGAACAATAGACTATTTCGATATATCTAGAAACAATAGATATGTCTCAAATAATCGATATATCTCGAAACAAACGATATATCTCGAATTAATCGATATATCTCGAAACAATCGATATATCTCGGAAAAATCGATTATTTCGATATATCTAGAAACAATCGATATATCTCGAAACATTTGATATATCTTGAAACATTTGATACATCTCGAAACTATCGATATATCTCGAATCAATCGTTATATCTCGAATCAATCATTATATATCAAATCAACAGTTATATCTCGAATCAATCGTTATATGTCGAATCAATCGATATATCTCGAATTAATCGATATATCTCGAAACAATCGATTTATCCCGAAACAATCGATATATCTCGAAACAATCTATATATCTCGGAATAATCGATTATTTCGATATATCTAGAAACAATCGATATATCTCGAAACAATCTATATATCTCGGAACAATTGATTATTTCGATATATCTCGAAACAATCGATATATCTCGAAACATTTGATATATCTTGAAATATTTGATATATATCGAAGCTATCGATATATCTCGAATCAATCGTTATATCTCGAATCAATCATTATATACCAAATCAATAGTTATATCTCGAATCAATCGTTATATGTCGAATCAATCGTTATATCTCGAATCAATCGAGATATCTCGAATTAATCTATATATCTCAAAACAATCGATATATCTCGAAACAATCGATATATCTCGGAAAAATCGATTATTTCGATATATCTAGAAACAATCGATATATCTCGAAACATTTGATATATCTTGAAACATTTGATATATCTCGAAACTATCGATATATCTCGAATCAATCGTTATATCTCGAATCAAGCAATAAAGGGCGTTGCCCGTTGAATGTTTAAATAAATAAATTAAATAAATTATATATCAAATCAATAGTTATATCTCGAATCAATCGTTATATGTCGAATCAATCGTTATATCTCGAATCAATCGAGATATCTCGAATTAATCGATATATCTCATAACAATCGATATATCTCGGAACAATCGATTATTTCGGTATATCTAGAAACAATCGGTATATCTCGAAGCAAACGATGTATTGCGATATATCTCGAAAAAATCGATACATTTCGAGATATCTCGAAACAATCGATACAGTTCGATAACTTTTCGATCAAATAAGATACAAGTGAATAAAATAATTTCCTTTTGTTATGTTTTGGTTTTATAACTACAATCGCGCGTTATTTATTGCGAAATTGCAACATAATAAGACGTTTAGTAAACTCAATGGTGCTATTTGAATATAATCAGCTCGCTTGTACCGCTCTTATCAACAAAGGTCGAATATCCCAGTTACACTTACTTACTCCATAGATAATTTATCATTGAAAGCAATGTTATGACTATATTTAAAATTGTGCTTCGGGGTATCATGTATCTTTAACGCGGATTATGTAGTCGGGAGTATTGTAACAATTGATTTGATGAATTCCAGAGTCAACTTCTTTTTATAATTTTTAATGGGTTCCAAAACATTGTCGGATATTCAAAGCACTCTGCGGGACATTAAAGAGCACTTAAAATTTAAGAATTATTCACAGAAACCGAAAAATTTTTTTTACAAATTTTTCGGGGCTATAGTATGTTTTCCTTTGTGTTTAGAAATTTTTAATTGATGACTGGCTATTGTACTTGACTTAGACCGTGCTTGTGACCCACAGTGGGGTGAAATGAAAAAACGCGGTTCAGAATGACATTTAGAACGCAATTATGCAATGATTTTAGATTTTTTTTTGGTAAAATTCAGGAATAAATTTTTCAAAGATAGGTGAGAGTAGATTTTTGATTTTTTTTGTTCATTTAATTTTATGTTAATAAAAATAGCGAAATAAAAGTTGATTTTTTGAATTTCATTTTTTATCTCCTTAAAAACATTTTTATTATATTTTCCGACGCTTAGATTCAACGCACAGAGGTATAAGAAAGAAAAAAAATGGTTAAATTGTAAAATTAATTGTTACAAGCAAATTGTATTAACAAATAATCGACATTAGGGATTATTCGTCTTCAAAGTATATTTATGTTCTGAAATTACTTGCCTTCATTGTTAGGATGATACCTGGCAATTAAAATTTCAGATCGGATGTTATTAAATAATTCTATAAACTAATTATATAAACAAATGTACGTCGCAGACATTTATAGGCAGAAAGAAATAGTTTTTTCTTCTAGTCTTGTTGTAATTATATTATCAATGATGGTTTCTGAAAAAATGTTGCCATTTATTAACATTTGTTTATTTAATAAATAAATTATTTGAACAAATGCACAGTTTAGGCGTTTTTAAGCAAATCGAAATAAATTTTTCTTTTAATCTTGTTGAAATTATATTGCCAATGATGTTTTCTGGAAAAATATTGCTATGCATCACTAATCGTTTATTTTATTAACAAATTAACTAACAAATGTACATTGCAGACATTTATAGACAGAAAGAAATCATTTTTTCTAGTCTTGTTGTAATTATATTACCAATGATGATTTCTGAAAAAATGTTGCCATTCATCAATATCGGTTTATTTTATAAACAAATTATATAAACAAATGCACATTTTAGGCGTTTTTAGGCGAAACGAAATAAATTTTTCTTCTAATCTTGTTGAAAATATATTGCCAATGATGTTTTCTGGAAAAATTTTGCTATGCATCACTAATCGTTTATTTTATAAACCAATTATATAAACAAATATACATTGCAGACATTTATAGACATTTATAAATCGTTTTTTTCTTTTATTATTTTTTAAATTATATTTCGTAAACGGCCAAAGAACTCAGGATAATAATGCACTCTGATTCGTGAGAGGCAAGGGGACTCACGATAAAAAAGCACCCCGATTCTTCTACTTATTATAATGTCTAAAATGTGCATTTGTTCATATAAATTGTTTATGAATTTTATAAATTCTATTGATTGATAAGAGTTCTCATAAAAAACATTGCCAATATAATTTTAACAAGACTATAAGAAAGAAAATTGTCTTTCTGCTTATAAACGCCTACAATGTGCATTTTTTATATAATTTGTTTATAAATTTTACGAATTCCATTTTATCACAAAATTTTGTCAAAGAACATCATTCAAAATATAATTTGAACAAGACTAGAAGAAATAACGATTTTTTCTGCCTAGAAACGCCTAGAATGTGTATTTATTTACCTAATTTGTTTATAAAATAAATTGTTGTTAAAAATAAATGTTTATAAAAAATTGTTTATAAAATAAACAAACAGTGATGAAAATATCATCTAGACACATCATTGTCAATATAATTTTAAAAATAATTTTTAAAAAATGATTTCTTTCTGCCTATAAATGTCGGCAATGTACATTTGTTTATATAATTTGTTTATGAAATAAACGATTAGTGATGCATGGCAAATTTTTTCTGTAAAACATCATTGGCAATATAATTTCAACAAGGTCAGAAGAGAAAACGATTTCTTTTCGCTTAAAAACGCCTAAAATGTGCATTGTTTATATAATTTGTTTATAAAATAAACAATGTATCAAAATTCCTTTAGGAAACATAATTCGTAATATAATTACAATAAGAATAGAAAATAAAACGATTTCTTTCTGCCTATCGATTTCTTTCTGTCTGCGATGTACATTTGTTTATATAATTTGTTTATAGAATTAATTGATAACATCCAGTCTTTAATTTTAATGAAGAATTTAGTCTTGAATTTTCCAAAAAAAAAATCTAAAATCGGTGCATAATTGCGTTCTAAATATAATTTTAAACCTAGTTTTTTGATTTCACCCCACTGTGCGGCCTTTAGGACCAGATTCCTTAAGGGCCTGTGATAAATTTAAACTCGAAATAAAAATAATAAATGTTATATATTAATTAAGATCTCCTCTAAAATTTGATATAACACTTTTGGTAAATTCTTATGTGCAAAATAATTCTTCTTTAGTTTGTTCAAATTAAGTTATGATACTTAGTAAAAAAAAAGTTGAATATAGCAAAAGGTTCTTTGAAATTGCAGCTGATGGAATAAACATAACCTTGTAACATGGTTTGACTTTTCTATAAGTGGCACAATGGGAACCTAGTTTTCGGGGGTGCAGCATCTGTTCTGGCTCAAGTGACGGGCGAAGGGTGGCGTGATGCTGGGGTGGCTTCTCGTTGTAGATTGTAAAATATAGAAGCACAAGCGTCGAGCCGACTTCCGGCAGCGACAAGTCCCGTCATCCTACGCCCCTATTCTCCTAATAAGAGAAATAGCAGAGGTTGGGAAAGTGGGCTGGAAAGCAGAAGTGCCTCTAGCGAACAAGCAATTGTAATCCGGTTACGCGGTGAAGTTGGTGATTAAATGACGCGGCCCTAGTGAACCGGCGACCCAGCAGCGATTTTATACCCACCTCCTTTCCCTTCACGCCAGAATTCCCCCTCCATTGTAACCACTCCACTAGACACTAATGCAAGACCCTTTCAATTATTCCACAGTCCCGGGATGAGGGAATATCTAACACCTGTATATTGTACCTTTGGTAACGAGAAATTACGAGTTAGAATTATTAATTTATTATTTTTAATTCTTGAAGCCAATTTGTCAATTTTTTGAAATTTGTAAAAAAAATTTGCTGACCGTCCTTAGAAATTTTTATGACATGGAATCGAGATAGGATTATTTGACCAGGTGTTTTTCTGCACTTCCCCCAAAAATACCGTATCTGGTGTTTGTCTACACTTCCCCGAAAAATACCGTCTCTGGTGTTTGTCTGCACTTCCCCCAAAAATACCGCATCTGGTGTTTGTCTGCACTTCACCCAAAAATACCACATCTGGTGTTTTTCTGCACTTCCCCCTAAAATACCGTATCTGGTGTTCTTCTGCACTTCCCCAAAAAATACCGTATCATCTGGTGTTTGTCTGCACTTCGCCCAAAAATAACGCATCTGGTGTTTGTCTGCACTTCGCCCAAAAATACCGCATCTGGTATTTTTCTGCACTTCCCCCAAAAATAACGCATCTGGTGTTTTTCTGCACTTCCCCCAAAAATACCGCATCTGGTGTTTTTCTGCACTTCCCCCCAAAATACCGTATCTAGTGTTCTTCTGCACTTCCCCAAAAAATACTGTATCATCTGGTGTTTATCTGCACTTCCCCCAAAAATGCCGTATTATCTGCTGTTTTTCTGCACTTCCACCCAGAAAAAATTAGCTCATCTGTTGTTTTTCTCCACTTCCCCCAAAAGGTACCAAATAATTTAGTGTTTTTCTGCACTTCTTTAAAAACACCAGACCATCCGATATTTTTCTGCACTTCCCCAGAAAATATCAGATCATTTGGTGTTTTTCTATACTTCCCCAAGAAACACCAAATAATATGGAGCTTTTCTGCACTTATAAAAAAACACCAGTCATCTGGTGTTTTTTGCACTTCTCAAAAAACACCAGTCATCTGATTTTTTTGCACTTCCAAAAAAACACCAGATAATCCAGTGCTTTTCTGCACTTCCCCAAAAACACCGGACCTTTGAGTGTTTTCCTTCACCTCCCAAAAAACACCAGATCATATGGTGTTTTTCTGCACTTCCCCAAAAAATACCGAATCTGGTGTTTTTCTGCACTTCCCCCTAAAATACCGTATCTGGTGTTTTTCTGCACTTCCCCAAAAAATACCGTATCATCTGGTGTTTATCTGCACTTCCCCCAAAAATACCGTATTATCTACTGTTTTTCTGCACTTCCACCCAGAAAAAATTAGCTCATCTGTTGTTTTTCTCCACTTCCCCCAAAAGGTACCAAATAATTTAGTGTTTTTCTGCACTTCTCTAAAAACACCAGACCATCCGATATTTTTCTGCACTTCCCCAGAAAATATCAGATCATTTGGTGTTGTTCTGTACTTCCCCAAAAACCACCAAATAATATGGAGTTTTTCTTTTTCTTTTTTCTTTTCACCTCCCAAAAAACACCAGATCATATGGTGTTTTCTGTACGTTCCCAAAAGACATCAGATTATACGCTGTTTTTCGGCACTTTATTCAAAAATATTAGATAAATCTGGAGTTTTTCTTCCCTTCACCAAAAATACCAGATCATCTGCTATTTTTCTGCACTTCCTCAAAAATGCCAGATAATCTGCTGTTTTTCAGCACTTCCCCCAGAGGTGTCTCGATATTTCTCAATATATTTCGAGATAAAAAGTTGATAGAATTGTCGATATATTGTAAGATCTATCGACAACTCGATATATTTTTAGCTCTATCGATAACTGTCGATTTATTTCAAGGCTTATTGATAACTCTCGATATATTTCGAGATCTATCGACAATTCTGAATGTATTTCCATTTATTTTGAGATCTATCGATAATGGTCAATGTATTTCGATATATTTTGAGGCCTATCGATAACTCTCGATATATTTCGAGATATTTTGATCATCCTAAATGTTTTTTAATATATTATGAGATTTATCGATAACTCTCGATATATTTTGCGATCTATCGATAACCCTAGATGTATTTTTATGTATTTTGAGATCCATCGATAATTCTAAATATATTCCGATGTATTTCAAGATATAACTGTAGATTTATTTCGATATATTTCGAGATCTATCGATAATCTTCGATATATTTCAAGATCTACCGATAACTCTGGATATATTTCGAGATCTGTTGACAATTCTGTATGTATTTCGATTTATTTCGAGATCTATCGATAATGGTCGATGTATTTCGATATATTTTGAGATCTATCGATAACTCTCGGTATATTTCGAGATCTATTGACAACCCTGGATGTGATTTAAAATATATCAATATCCATGGATAACTCTCGATATATTCCGATGTATTTCAAGATCTTTCGATAACTGTAGATTTATTTCGATACATTTCGAGATCCATCGATAATTATCGATATATTTCGAGATCCATCGATAAGTCTCGATATATTTCGAAATCTATCGATAATTCTCGATATATTTCGAGATCCACCGATAATTCTCGATATATTTCGAGATCCATCGATAATTCTCCATGTATTTCGAGATCTATCGATAATGGTCGATGTAATTCGATACATTTTAAGATCTATCGACAACTCTTGACATATTTCGAGATCTACAAACAATTCTTGACGCGTTTCGATATATTTCAAGATCTATCGATGATTTTCGATGTATTTTGATGTACTTTGATATATTTTGAGATTTACCGATAACTCTCTATATATTTCGAGATATATCGACAATTCTCGACGTATTTCGACATATTTCGAGATCAGTCGATGATTTTCGATGTATTTTGATGTACTTTGATATATTTTCAGATTTACCGATAACTCTCGATATATTTTGTGATCTATCGACAATTCTCGACGTATTTCGATATATTTCGAGATCTGTCGATGATTCTTGATGTATTTTGATGTACTTTGATACATTTTGAGATTTATGGATAACGCTCGATATATTTCGAGATCTATCGACAATTCTCGACGTATATTTCGATATATTTCGAGATCTATCGATAACTCTGAATGTATTCCGATGTATTTCGATATATTTCGAGATCTATCGCGAATGGTCGATGTATTTCGAGATCGATCACCCTAGATGTATTTCGATATATTTCAAGATCTATCGATCACTCGACTATTTCGATATATTTCGCGATATCTCGATTACTCTCGATATATTTCGAAATATTTCGATTACTCTCGATATATTTCGAAATATTTCGATAACTCTTGATATATTTCGAGATATCTCGATAACTCTCTCTCTCTCTCTCTCTCTCTCTCTCTATATATATA
>JBAGKK010172610.1:0-23349 GCA_037177015.1 Euceroptres primus | reverse complement strand
ATGTATATATATATATATATATATATATATATATTCATATATATTAAATATCATTGAAGCTTTGTCATGATAATATTCTAATTTTTATCATTATCACTAAATTAAAATTCAGTTTAGTCATTTAGTCATTTGCTAATAGTAGTTTCACTCAATTGATTTAAATAATTCAAAATTAAATTAATTCGTTAATACACTTGCACACAAGTATATTGAAAATAAATTTAAACCTATTTTTAACTCCACAGCAATAAGCCTCAACGCATGAATCAAATTAAAATTTCTAAAGTTATATTGACGCTGGAAATTCATAAATGTCTCGAGAAACTAAATAAATTTCAGTTTGACGTCATCTCCCGGGTATGAGATTTGTAGATTTATAATATCGAATAGTAGATCGCAGCGATTGCTTCAAAGTTTTGATGATTGAGACTTATTTGATAAAGACAAAATTTTATCATGATTTTTATTTTAGACCTTTATTAATTCACAATTTTACTTTAATTACCTTCGATAAAAATTGGTATGCTTTCAAATTAAAGTAAGAAAATTTCCAACTTTCAAAATACCAAATAGATACATACTAAAAATTTTGTTCAAAGATTGAACATATTCTAGTAGAAAGGTAGTGTTGAAGTTTAACGACTTTTAATGAAACTTTTGCTGAGAGATAATGTGAAATGATAATGAAAAATTTCGTAATTTAAAAAAAAAACTTGCCTAAAGTCCACAACTTCATTATCATAATTAATTACGACGATAACTATTTCAGAATTGCTGAACTGCTTGGTAAAATAATACTTATTATTATTCTTTATATTAGTTTTTTTTCTCACTGTGTTATTAGCTAATTAAAAGTGCCGCACAGTTAGAATGATACAGGAAAACGCTGATTTATACGCTATAGTAGTTATACTCCTGATGATATCATTTTACCATTCAGGAATGCTATATTCAGGCATGATACCATATACATACATAAATAATACAAGACATTATTAAATTCTTACTAAAAAATCTTGGGTACAAAGTTCAGTTACTTCAATGCCACTCAAGACAAATATAATTATATTTGTATGCCGACTTTTAAATATTGAATTTCAATTCTTTTTAAAATTGTGTAATGATGAGTATTTATTATTTATGCGGTTGTTGATGCTGCAATTACGTAGGAACTTCTCGTCTGACGTATTGCGAGGAATCATTGTCAAAATATTAAGGTGCAATTCTAGATTTAAAATTTTAATTAATTAGATGGAATTTCAAAGTAATAATTGAGTAAAGGGAATATATAAAATAAGTAGTTTAGCCAATTTTTGGTCAGGTATTCAGTAGTATTAATGTGTTTTTGCCAGAAATTTTTCCAAAAGGGAGCTTCTTAAAACCAAAAATGATTCCAAAATAACCTCGAGGCCGAAAAAAATGTATCAAATATAAATAAATTTAAAATTAATTAGAAATCAGTAGTATAAACCGTCTTCAGTTGAGCAATAGATAAAGTAATGATTAAATAAAGTCCTAAATAAAAATAGAAATCTTTATTAATTACTTTATTAATAAACTAATAAAACTGTGTAGAAAATTAAAACCCACTCACAATATAGGAACAGAAAAACTCAAAAATCAGACAGTGTCAAAAACTTATTGAAATTTGACGAATTTCGAAACAGAATGAACTTAAATTAAATGCAACTTCATTTTTGAATCAAAATTCATCAAAATTATTATATTCACACGATCTATTTACCAATTATCATAAAGATAAAAAGGCAATAATGTATCGATATTATCATACCATGTATTTTTTTAAGTTTGGATACTTCAATTCTAAACTTGGTAGCAGAAGCTATACATATATTGCATAAAAGTTTAAATTTGAAAATTTGAAATAAACCTTGCTATAATTATTGTCGAAGAAAGGAAAAAGCAAATTCTGGATCCATCTTGAGAATTGTTTTTGTGATTACTATTTGAGAATTGAAGTAGCAAAAAGGTAATGGATTTTCAATTGCTAAAGATAGTAATTGATAAGAAAATGTAAGTTAAAATGGAGGGTTTATTGATTACCAAGCTTCAGTCATGAATTAATTAAATGGAAACTAATTAACATTTAGTATTAAATAATTAAATTAGAGTCAGTCAGTAAAATTAAATTATCAATCTGTGGTAATTATGGATCTGTAAATAATTAAATTAGAGTTAGTCAATAAAATTAAATTATTTGTGGTTTATTGTCAGATCCTGAGTGTCTAAAACTGGCTAGTCTCATTGGAAAACTGATGAATTTTATTGAAAAATTAGCAATAGCAATAGCATTTAATAATTGAGTATTGCCTGGTAATTGAAATTTAAAAATACTGACAGAAAAAAGTCTCTATAGTTAATGAGAGTAAAATAGTGGAACGATTAAAGAAAATGAAACGTGCAGGAAATGCTTGATCTATATCTAAATTTAAAACAAGGATTAATTTATTGCTATAATAAGATGTTTGCTAATGCATGAATCATCTAACACTACTAATTGTATGCGCGTCTTCGAAGGTCATGGTTATAAGCTTCGGTGCGTTCGCACCAGAACAAGATTTTTTCCAGCCTGTTTTCGAAGGCCAGATTCCCTGGACCAACTTTACGGAAGCGGTTGAAGGACATGATTCTTCGTTTCAATCAATTCCTTGTTCTTGTTTAAATTATAATATAATTATAACTTATAATACTAAATTATAATATAATTATAACTGTAAAGATTTTAAAACATATCTAAAGAAAACACCATGGATTTATAAAAAAAAATAGTATACCACGTAAAAGACTAGCACCTATCAGAACTAAGCATACTTCAGGTGGAGTGGAAACTTAACTGTAATACATAAAAAAAAGGGGGAAAAAACTTTGACATTTCAATTTAAAAATTTTGAGACCTTCAAAAAATGTCTGAATCCAAAATGGAACTTTTTATCAATGTTTGAATATCTGAAAATACGTCTATTTTGATTTTTTTTTAAACTGCGTGTTTTAACACAAAGAAAAAATGTATGAACACTTTAACAGAATCACTTCTATTAAGGCTGTATTCGTCGGACAGTCTACCTCAAAATTTTTATAAAAAACGCTTAACCTTCTCTTCTAAAAATCTTCGGAATTAACAAAAGGCTCTTTTTTTGTTTGTTTTATAATTTAAGATAAAGATTGATTAATTTTGAGTTTGACTATACGGAAACAAATTCTAATCCTTAATTCTACAGAAATATCTGTTAAACTTACTGACCATTTGTAAGTTTAGCAGAAATTTTTGTAAATACACATAACAGAAAAAATCTGCTGTCCCTATTTTACAGATGATTCTTTTAATTTTACAGATTTTTTTTTCTTCGTGAAAGGAAATTTGATGCTTGTTTAGAATTTTTTTGGCCTAAATTTGATTAATGTATTATTAAGTATATTTTAGAGTAGTTAGAGCACACTTTTAAATTATTATATACCTACCCTAAATATTTGAAGGAATGAGAATGAAAATTCATGAGACTATTTAAAGATGGCCCCTACGTGTCAGTTAAAATAACCTAATTGAGGGGCAAACTTCAAATTATCTTTACCGAGTTACCAGTCTCATGTTTACATGTTTTCATTTTCATAAAACTTCTTCACTCGTTTTCATTGTTCACATAAAAAAAATTACAGCCTGTACGTAATATACCAACATCGAATCCTTTTTAGACCGGAACTTTCCAAGTGTTGCGTGCAAGAAAGTAAAATAAAAGGTAACAAAAAGGTGATAAGCATGAGAGTAAGTCTCAGATGAGTGTTTGCGCACTTACGAAAAATCAACACAGGTTCATCGTCCACGTGGTTACTGTATTGATACATATAGTGACCCTAGAGCCACAAAAGGTTCTATTCTGAATTTTGAAAGCCACTTGATTCTCATGTTTTTTCTATATGAAGTAATAGGAAACTTTCAATTTTCGAAATAGAACCTTGTTGTTCTGTGGTCGCGATATAGTGCATAAATTCAAATACATATAGATAAACACATGATCCATAGTAAATTCCTTGGTGGGGGTAGAGTGGGGGAAATCTGCTGACGTCGTAGTAGCAGAAGTGATATAAACCCGCAAGACGATCGCTTTCAGTGTGAAGGTGAGGTTAGGTGCGAGCATCAAGTGCGCTTGCACTCAGAAACTATAGTATAGAGACATGAAAACGAGAGTTTCTTCACAACTCTGAGGCTTTTGAGCAACACGGATAGAAGAAATAAGCTAATTCTTGGGTGCGACTAGTGCAGTTCAATACAGTGAGTGAAAACTGCAAACAATAACCTCAAAAGTGACATACGTGGAGAAAGGTGAAAGCGATTGATGTGACTGGACTTTGTGGATTCTGCGGATGTCCTGTGTTGTTCTTTTAGTTTTGGAAACATCTTAATCACAGTTTGGAAACTATAGATACCTCTAAGCTAAGTTATTAATTACCCAGAGGCAATTTTCTAACTAGATGAGAAAGACCTGCAGGAAAAGAAGTGGAGAAAGGAAAGCCTAACCTATCTTAATTATTCGTGGTTGAGGTGCTTCTGAATGTTGGGATTGACTCCGAAAGGAAAGAGGAATCACCATGGGAATTATTTCATCAACATTCGCATCACTGGCACTTCAATTTGCTTGGAATTGTCAAAGGCTCCTGGATCCTAGATATAGGTTAGTTTCCCAACTTTTGGACTCGAGAGTGTTTGGAGTAAATATTTTGAAAAGAAATTCAAGAGCCAATTTTTAGGTTAACTGCTGTAAATGTTTGTTTGGCAGATCATTGTTTAGATTAGCGCTTTAACTTTTGTTTAATTGGGAAATTTAGTTGTGGGTGATGCCAGTTAGATGATGACCTTGAGTTTTATTTGGCAATCTACTTCAAAATTATTTTGAGTCTAAAGCTTTTAACCAACCTTCCTCATTTTTAAAAATTTAAACCAGTGTTTAATTAAAATCTTTTTTAAATAAAATGCTAATGAAAGATCAACAATTTTCGCTCCAGCGTTGAGTTAAAGTCAATGAAATTACTTGAGATTAACAGCAAAAGATAGAATTAAGGCTCAAAATGCTTGAAATGGGCGAAATTAGATAGACAATTTCATGTGCTTGAAGTTCTAAACGTTCAAATGAATGAAGTTTTTATTTGACTAGTTTTAAACTCAAATTTCTTCTAAAATATTGGTTCATTAGGAAGAAGGAACTACTGTAATGATGAAAAAAGCTCACGATGCTTATTTTTATATGTAATTAGAACAAGATAATTTTGAGTTAAAAATTTTTCGTTCCTTTGAATGTTAAAAATTTCAAATACAAGATAATTTCGCTAGATGCCTAAAAAATCACGTCTTTTTGAAATATTTCGCCAGGTTTTTGAAAAGAGAACTTTCTCGCCATATTGACGTCGATTTGAAGATTCAATTCGTAGTCTGATTCAACTTACAAAATTCATTTTAAAAAAATAACATTGAATGAAAGAAATATCTACTTTCCATATTCGGAGTGTATACTTTCACTATAATTCTGCTCCCTGAAAATTGCATAAAGAATTCTACTAAACGAGTTTTTCCAGAAATTCTAATCTGACATTTGGATGAAATAACCAGCAATCCTGATATCACTTCATTCCGTCTTAATAAAAGTAAAAAATCCACAAGCAGGAAACTGAATGTTAAAACATGTCATACTTAGGTTCATTTTTTATTTATGACCTAATTTAATATGAAGGCCAAAATTTTTATCTGAATGAAATATTTAATATTAATTTGAAAATTAAACTTTATCTCTCGAATCAAACAATCTCTAATTGCCCATTTCTCTCGTAATAAATGCATGTTTTCAGTAGAATTATTTGCTAGAAAATACACGTGAACATGAAGTCGAACCCGGTACTTGCTAAGTGCACTGTGCCAAACTCATTTTAAAGGTCACGTCCATAAAGGTTTTTAGACCAAGATGATGGTTGCTAAAAGTTCTTTATAAGGCACGCGAATGATTGTCGAACATGCAATAATAATTATTTTCAAGTGGGATATTGATAGTTAAACAAATTCCTTAATCTATTTCATCAATCATTTTATCAAACATCTATTTTTTAGCCGCCCTTGTTAAAATTTGACTTGCGTGTCCTCCAACGTGATAATAGTGTTAAATTTTAATGTAAATGTGTATTTAAAACTGTTTTAAAATCTGTTAGATTTTGAAGTGTAGAATACAATTTTGGTGCAGTAGAATACAGCTTTGGTGTAGTAGAATACAATTTTGGAGTGATCTTCTAATGGCAGAACTATTAAGGAAGTTGCTGTGGCTTTTTTTTCGATCATTTCGAGTTCCTACAAGTGCACATGCATTCTTTTTTAACACGACTGAACTCATTATAGAATCAAGGATTCTGAATTCTCATCTCTAAGGGACTTGAGAAACCATGCAAATGCGGAATGGTTTCCGGGGCCAATGAATGAGAAGTTAATTAGCTACCATCACCAAATCGCATATTTTCGAGGTCATGCCTCGGGTCAGCGACGATACTTTCGTTCACACGATGTGGGAGCAAATGCCAAGTGCTCTTCACGTTTAAACCCTTTTGCCAGGGGCCTCTCTTGCATATTGTGTAACGGGCCAGAGTTTATTTTTAGCTTCTTTTCGATCCAACTCCCCAAAGGCTTCCAACCAAGTTCATGAAGCACGACAGACTTCTTCTTTCTTTTTTCGAGTTTAACTTTATACTCCATTGTTCATCTACAAATGGTTAGCATCTTCTCTCAAAAGAGAAATACAATATTTCCAAAAATTTTTGGTTCATTCAATTTTCAAAGAGTTCTATTTTCACTTGCTGATATTTTCTTTTAAAATTAATCCTTTAAAATTAATTAATCCTTTTAAAACCAATTTCTTTTAAAATTAATCACACTTGAAATCTTATTTATATTCTTATCAACCAAATTGGTTTCGGAGTTCGTCGACCTACAGAAAGCTTTGTTTACGTTTCTTCTGCTTAGAAAGAAATTAATTTTAAAAACGGTAAATTTGTTGATGCGTAAAAAGTGGGACCGGAACAAGAGCTATTTGCAATATTGACGAGGCATTTTTTTCCTACGCTGCTTAATCACGATTAGTGTAACTTCCGGATTTTATGAGCTAATCTACGTGTACTTGAGTACACGTGCACTCGGATTATTTTCTTCACTTCAACTTCTCGTCTGAAGCAAACTCGCAAACTCGTTTTTAACTCCTACTCTGTTCTCTTATAGAATTCTCGTTACGTATTCTGGAATGAAAATACTATTTCATATTCATTTTATTTTTGAATCTAAACCTGCAACTCTTGATTTTCGAAGGCAGAATCTTTTTTGAATGGTCTCGAAAAGTTTTATATAAAAATAAATTCTGTTTTTGTTTTCGCATTCACATTTTTAAAACTAGCACTTGATGAGAGAGAGATGGATTGATGTGTTGTAAATAAATTCTTGTGTGAGTCAATAGGGAAAACTCATAAATAGAATTTTACTGACGCATCACATTTATTTTACGTCCATTCTGTGAAGCAGAACCGTACACACGAATCTTTCGTTGTTATCAGTATCGATTATTGCTCTTATTATTTGTCCTCGTAGCATGACTAAGAGTTTAGTCATCTACATTTACCCTGACCGTAATCGACGAACTTGGAAATAATTATTAATCTCTATCTTAGAATTTCCAACATAACTTCGTCACGCACAAAAAGATAAGCTATATGGGAATACCAATCTGCAATTCTTACATATAATCGCGAATATAATAATGATTTTGTTCCTCTTATAAAAAATGGTTCAATGAGCAGAATATTATTTTATGTGGAAGGATAGATACTTCGAATTTAAATCCTTATTAATAATTATGTGTTAATAATAATAATATTAATCTTCTGACTTTTAATTTTATTTTCTTAATGCTTGGGATTTTTAATTAAAGATCTGAATTTTGTAATTTATTTTCTTTATAAATTAAACTTTTTTTCCCAGGGGATTATTAATATTGAATTTCATTTTTTAAAATTATTGAATTTTTATAACCTGAAGTTTAAACATCAAGACCACTTGATCTAAAATACGCAAGAAGGGATATCTTGATTCTATTCAGACGTCAGAGTAGCCTTCAACGTGAAACTTTCACTCTTCGCAATTCAGGAATGTTTGTCACATTTGCAGCTGAAAAATCCTTGGATACTATGAACGGAGGCCCTTTATAAGCACATCACGCGCATAATTTTGCAAGAGTTGATAACCATCGGTTCTCGCTTCGTACCAGTCACCAGGAAAGGACCTTTTTTTCTCCACGAAATGAATATTTTATCAAGTGACTCAGAAAGGAAAAGGAAAAAAGAACTTGTAAAAAGGGGGTCGATTCGTTATCGAGAAAAGCTGTTTTACTAAATAAAGATCTTTTTTCTAATTTTTTTGTGCTTTCCTTATAATAATAATAATGGTGGCGAGTGACTGGTCGAAACCCAGATCGAATATTTTTTTAAAGACTCAGTTTCATTCGCATGGAACGATGCCAACAATAAAAGAACATCATCGCTCGATCACGTTGTGAGGAACGAGTTAATTGCAAAACATATTTTTTAAATGGCATCAGTACTTTATCGTGGCTCTAAATTTAATATATTTCATATCTATAGATTGAGAAACAAAATATTGACAAACTAAATACAGGATCAGTCACCCAAAGTCGAAGATCAAATAGATCTGAATAATTGATCTGCTTTAAATATAGATTTCTTGTTGATTCAGAAAATACTGTTTGGGGAATGTATGCAGTATAAATGATTATTTTCAAAAAAAGTTTTTCTTTTAAAGTTATTAAAAGAGCTTATAAAAGGACTGAATTTTAATTTTACATAAAATGATTACTTATTTTTTCTATGAATGTCATTATTGTAAAATTAAATTGGCGTATACAATCGTTGTTTCTTTTGCCTTAAGGTTTATTTCTGAAGGGGGTGATGTTATTTTAAAATTTTAGTACGTAAGGCGAGACGCTTTGAGGTCATCGCTTGGCCTTAACTTTCCAGACAGCAGATGGTGACTAAGAGATTAACTCAAGCATATTTAAAGGGTCTCTGATTTAAAAAAAAGGTTGATCTACTTTTCCAATTTGCTTTAAATTATTGGTTCTTAGTTTTTCTTAATTTAATAATAGTTTTCTTAATTTTCAACTTCGTTGTTAAAAGCAATGACATAAATGTTTTTTAAATAAGTTTTGAAGATATTTGAGAACAAGAAAGTCAGTTCAATAAAAATATCAGACGGTCTAATTTAACATTAATCAATCGAGTTAAGTCTCGTTTACTAGCAGCCGTTTTGATTGAAGATGTTCTCTCGTTTTATAATAGTCGACTAATAATGTATTCACGGAAGCACAATCACGTTTTACACATGCGACAACACAGCAGAAGTGCTGTCGACATGCATACAATAATCTCGAAATACGTGTTTCTAATTTAGAATTCCAAAGCACATGGTCTCTCATATCAAAGATTAATTAAATGTCGTTGACTTTTAATTTCAGCATCGGATGTCAGCCACCCAGTAGCAAGTAGATTTTAGTTATAAAGTTAATGAATCCATTGTTTCATTTTCGCAATATCATTTCTTTTGGCAATAATTAATTACTAGTTATTATTTTGCTGACTTTTAAAGTTCAATTTTTAAATCTTATATGAAGAAGTAAAATAAAATTGAAATTTTAAATAGGTAACAGAAAAATAGTTAAATAAATAGGTAATGAAAAATTTAAATAGGTCATGAAAAATACGACATGTCTTGCAACATGTTCTAATTCAAAGAATCTACAATTCATAAATATTTATAAAGTTTCTGAGAATTTGAAATAGTAATTGACTTAATTTTTTTGCTGATACAAAAACATTTAAAGAATGAAATAATAATATAACTGGCTTTAATCTTCTGCCTTGATGGAATAAGTTTTATAATTTTATGACAAGTTTGAAAAAAATACTGTTTCACTTTTTTTTATAAAAAGAACAAAAAAATTTTTAAAAGAGGGCATAAAATAGTTTAGAGTCAAGAAATTTATCACAGTCGTTTAAATTCTCGTGTATTTTATTTTAATGATTTCACTTTGCATTTTTAATTACAGGTTTTAAATCGTGAAAACAGCTGTTAAAAGAATTGTTATGAATTGTAATTATACTTGTTTCAGCTACGTAACTCTAGAAAAAATCAGATTTAACAATTAAGATACTTGGACATGGACAAAGTAAATTTAGAATTTTAGGACCTATCTCAATATTAGACTCTAATAGAAGAGAGTATATTGATACCTAAGTGGGTTAGTTATTTTAATACTCTCGTCTAATTTCTCACGTAAGAAGAAGTGTATACAGTAATAAAACATCCCCTGATTAAAAATAGAAGCTCCGATTCTATGCAGTCTTAAATTAAATTATATTTTTTTAAATTTAGGGTGGCCATTTGACTAGCCCTGGTCTTCACGTCCCACCTTTCCTATAATAATAAATTAATTATCTCTCTGGATTAAAATTAAAATACTCCGTATGAATTATAATATTATTTCCTACAAAAAGTTTCCAAGTCAGACACAATGAACGAACATTATTGCGCCATAAAAGTTTACATAATTTATTGTCATTGATGCAATGTGACACTCCTCAAGGCAAGATATACATAGAGAATCAATGATTAGATCGAATTGAAGAGATTAGATTACAATTAATTAACACCTTTAAAGATCCCAAGCGAGTAGCTCAATGCTTTTAATTCCTCTTGATCTTTTCCACGAAGATTTACTATATATTATATTTAATTTACAAGAAATTTATACTTGGGATTGTCGCTGAGATGGGACTTATGTAATATTTGTTTTCAATCAGGAACTAAATTTGAATTTTCCTTTCATTTTCAGATGCGTTGAAGATAAAAAGGCAGTTGAATATTCACCACCTCTTAGCAAAGAAGTTTCTAAAGTGAATGAAATCACGCAAACAAATTCAATGCCAAGCAAGTAAGTTTATCAGAATCTGAGCACAAATAAATTGCTAGTTAGTTAAAAGAAGACTTGAATTATTTATGAATTCCAATTTTTATTAGCAGGGTGGAAAGCAAATTGTCGCTTCATCAGGAGAAACGCAAAAGGAGAGCAGCTCAACTTAGGTACAGAGGAAGACCTTCAAGTTTTGATGCTTCTCTCATTACAAGATGTCCAAATAAAAATTGTGTTAGAAGTATGGCCCAAGTTGTCAATTCTAATCCAAGTCCTCTTCGAAGACAGAGGACTCTGCCATGGGAGTTGACATCCTCGTCTGGGTGCTCCTCTGATTCTGGTTCTGATTATGGTAAGTGAAAATAATCTTTTGATCATGCTGCAGCTATCGTGACAATTTTAATTTAAAGAATCTCATTGTCAATAACAGTAATTATAACAAAAAAATCTATTTTATTTGCAGAGTCGGACTCGGATTCTGATCCTGAGTTGAGATTAAATCCTCGGATAAATCAGACTTTCACAGAGGTATCGAGGGATGGAGAATCAAATACAGAAGAAGTCACAATGACCGCTGCCGAAGAAGCAGCATTTAGAATAACCGTTGGAAGAGGGCACTTCAGTCAGTCAAAGAAGGACCGATTTCTGAATAATCTTAGGCTGGAAAAGAGACTAAACGAAATGAACAACGACTATTTTGGAGCAGCTTGTCGCGCCCATTGTCACACGCTACCGAGGTGACTTTGTCGAGATATTCACAGAATAATCTAACTGTAAAAACATTAAGACTAAGATGATAAATTTGAATATCTCAGGTGAAGAGTTCCTAGAACGAGATTTCACTCTGTAAAAATGTATCTAAAGATTCTGGCTTCGTTATAATCCAGTTTCTTCCGAAAAGCTTTCTTTCTATTCGATAATATTAGTTGAACGGTTTTATTCGAACGATACTTTGTAGAGATAGCATCCATGTTTCGATATTAATACTTCTTTTATTGATTCAAAAAACACGGATTATTTTGACGTCTAGGTAGATTTACGTTTTTAAAAATTCAGTTTTAAAAAGAAATTACATACTTCTGAATTAAAAAAAAGACTGATGCTTTTAGTTCTAGTAAGTTCGTAAATCATCTTGAATCAATAGGCTTAGCCTTTATAGTCATCTTAACAAATTTGTGTAAATCTGATTTTTAAAATGGACAAAGTTCGATTCGAGAGGATACCATGAATGAACTAACTAGATTCTTATCCAGGATTGCGGATTGAAAGTTTTGAATCAGGCCTACTCGACTTGTAATTTGTACTTCTTGTCCTGTATATTTGCAAATACGGAAAGTCTCTTTATTATTAAAAGAAGGAATAAGAATCTGAATCGAGAGAAGCAGTCAGGCGATCAATAGTTTATAGTCTAGTAATATTAAAATCTGACATGTCAAGTTTAGAAATAAGGTGAATAATTTGAAAGCGCCAAAATTTGAGTGTTCTATTTTGGAAGCACTCGATATTTATATCATGACATTTCAAAGATTTAAAGTGGACTACTTTTATGTTTCAACTAAAACTCAAAACACTTCGAATCTGAAAAAATTGCAAGTTTGAAATATGAATACTCCAAAATCTGAAACACTCAAATCTCTTTTACGTTCGAATGTAACCAAGTAATTTAAAATGACTCTTAAAACGTCGCTTCATTGGAATATTGCCAGCAAAATTCTGAATTCGTTTAAAATAAAGTTAACATCAAAACTTTTGCTTGCTAACATCAAAATTGAAATTCTGAATGTATTTAAAACAAAGTTAACATCAAAAGTTTTGCTTGCTAACATCAAAATTCAAATTCTGAATTCGTTTAAAACAAGTTAACATCAAAACTTTTGCTTCCAATCAGTTGTTAAAAGTTTAAATTTCTCCGATTCCGGCATTTCCTGCGTTCTCGTCAACAATTTCCAGAAAATCGATGGTTTCCAATGGAACATGTGTTTTAAAAAAAATATTGATCTTGTACATAATGATGTATAAAATTAAAACGGCGTATCCAAGTCGTTGAAAGTAATTTTTTCCTGAGATGGACATACGTTCTTTACTTTCAACGAATTCTAATTGTAAGCATTCAGTATAATACCTTGACTTGTCAATTAAATTGCTATTCAATGTCTTCTAAGCTGACCTTGCAGATTTTTGTTTTTAAGAGATGTTGACTTGAGTTTGAATTCAGATGTAAAGTGCGAGCAAGGGTAATTGAAAATCAAGGTCGTTTTTAAATAAGCTTACAAGAAAATCCGTCCGTGGCGTAGCTGCGTTAGTATGGCGGCTTCTCTTTCGAGAGAAAAGGTATTACTCACGTATAAATAATTCGATTGAGACACAGTTAACAACTGTCACGTCGTGAATTAAACCGCGAGTTCCTTACTGTAAAAACTACTATCATGTATTTTGTAGAAAAAGCTATTGTATTTCTATTTTTGTTAATAAATGCTAGTCAAAATTCCGTTTTGTCTACTGATTCACCAATACCCGTTGTTCTTTGGCATGGAATGGGTAAGTGTACATCTGACATATCAAATTCAAATTACCTGATTTAATGATAATATTATTTTTTCTCTATTATCTATTAGGATGGGCCAAAAATATCGCATTTTAACCAATCAAATCCCCACTACAAAAAAAAAAGATTCTGATAAGAATAATAAAAAAGGATCAAGTTGTAATTTTTTGAACATTGGTAAACAAATTATTTTAATTTGATGAATGAAACTTTTATTTTAAAAAAACTAATAAAATTTTATTCTTCAAACTAATGAAATTTTATTCTTCAAACTAATGAAATTTTATTCTTCAAACTAATGAAATTTTATTCTTCAAACTAATGAAATTTCATTAGTTTGTAGGGTTTGAAGTGGAAATTGTATTAAAAAAAAATAAAACAAATTTTTAAATAAAAGTTTCTATCGAATTCAAAAGTCCCTTTTCTGCCAATTTTCAAAAAATTGAATTAATTGTTACCACAAAATATACGTAAAAAACAAATTGATTTTTTTTCAGGCGATAGTTGTTGTTTTTCATTCAGTCTGGGTCAGATTAAGAAAATCTTGGAAAATGAGATACCAGGAGTTAAAGTGGTTTCAATTAGAATTGGAAAAGATGATATAGAGGTACCTAGGTTTTAAATTATTCACTTCACTTTCTCGTCGAGTAGCATATATTTAGAATTCAATAAGCAGAAAGTTATGCACATTGATTACAGTGACTAGAAAGTATGATTTTTCCTGTAATTAAGAGAATGTGCGGAACTGATTTGTAATAATTATTGCATTTTTCAGGATGTGGAGAACAGTTTTTTTAAAAATGCTAATGATCAAGTTAAAGAGGCTTGCGAGATTTTGTCAAACGACGAATCATTGAAAAATGGATACAATGCTGTTGGATTTTCACAAGGATCACAATTCCTGTAAGATTTTATGAAATTTGATAGTTATTACAGTATGAGAACAAAGTTCAAAATAAAACTCAGTTATATTAATCTGGGTTTATAAATTTATAATTATTCGAATTTTTTTTAGACGAAATTTTAATAAGGCCAAAACCTTATTAAAATTTCTAATCTTTAATTTTTAATTTCTGATTTAAAATTTTGAAAGGCCCAAACACTTTTTTTGTTTTATTAGAGATTTAAGGCAGATCCACTTTTATTCATTAAACTTAATTTACTGAAAATAGGATTTTTTAATTTTTCAGGAGAGCTTTAGCTCAAAGATGTCCCGATCCGCTGATGAAAAATTTAATATCAATTGGTGGTCAGCATCAGGGTGTATATGGATTACCAAAATGCATTCATTTGGGCCACATTTTTTGCGACTATCTGAGAAGGATTTTAAATTATGGAGCATACTATAAGTAATTAATGTTTTTTACTGTTTCTACTATTTTATTATTTTATACCGACGTGAAAGTATCACAGTAAATCCTGGGATCACACTCATCGCTCGTAATAAGGCCGTCTTCAGGGGTAGACGGCACTATAATGGGTACGATTAAAATCCAGTTTGAACCGGATTTAAAGCAACGAGCGAGCACTCTTATCTCAACACTCAGGACCGCGTATATAGTCTCTGAACGTACAAAAGTAAATGCGCAGAGAGTCGCTATATAAACAACTTCTGGCGGCCCTGACTGCCCGAGTAATGGCGCCGTCGCGGGACGCTCAGGGGGGGAAGACAGAAGCAGTCAAGCGTGACGAACTTTGAAGCCGGCCTTATTACGCGCGATGAGTGTATTCTAATCAGCAGTGATATTATTTTGATCTGAAATCGATCATTTATTCTATTGTCACAGTTTTTGTTTTTCTATTTCTCATTTTTTCTGCTGATTAAAATGATACTCAGAGATTTTCTGTGATGGTAATTGTGAATTGACAATATGTTTTGTTAAACCAGTACTTTGACTATAATTTTTTACAGAATGGTCCAAGAAAAATTCGTTCAAGCTGAATATTGGCACGACCCTCTTAAAGAAGATGAATACAAAAAGTATAGTATTTTCTTAGCTGATATCAACAATGAACGAACTTTAAACCAGGTATTATTAAATTGAACAACTTAAAATTGATGGCCATATTTTCTAAACTCGTATTATTCTGTAATACAGATTGAGAACAGAAAAAGTTCTGTAATATTACTATAATCTCGACACTAAAAATTAAATAAATTCTGTACTTTTTTTCAGACTTACAAAGATAATTTGAAGAAGTTAAAGAATTTTGTGTTAGTAAAATTTACTAAGGATACCATGGTTCAACCAATTGAAACAGAATGGTTTGGATTTTATCAGCCTGGTCAATCAAAAGAAATTGAATTTCTGCGAGAAAGTGACTTATACAAGGAGGTTAGAATTATTCATTTTTATTCCACACTCGACCGAAATGGCTACCTTTTGCCCCTGAAAATAGGGGCAAAAGTAGCATATATTTCCCGTAAACCGCATTTGCGGGGCGAAAGTAAAATTAGCGGGGCGAGAGTAAAATTTGCGGAGCGAAAGTAAAATTAGCGGGGCGAAAGTAAAATTTGCGGGGCGAAACTAAATTGACATTTTTTTCTTTTACAATTTTGTTTTGCCCTTTTGCCCCTATTTTCAGGGGTAAAAGGTGGCCATTTCAGTCGAATGTGAAATAAAATACTATATGCAACACGGGACGAAAGTAGATTTTTCCCTCGGATAATTACTGCTCGCGAGAAAAATCTGCTCCTTTCGCCCCTTGTTACATTATGTACTATTAAATCAGGTTGTCTAGCGTCTTGGAAATTCTTGAAAACCTGGAAAAGTCCTTGAATTTCTTTTACCTGAAAAAAACCTGGTAAAGTCCTTGAATTTCACTCATAGTCCTGGAATTCTTATCTCTCTACATTTGAATTCGTAGTTTTCTTCAAATGTCAGGGTTGCTACAGGTCAGAGAATTCTGGAAAATCAGAGAAAACCTTCAAAGAGTCAGGGAATTTTTTTGGTTCAACAAATTATAATTATATCTCAATAGTTATAATTATAATTTAACAATAGTTATAATTATAGGTATAATTATAATAATTAAATAGTTAGGTATAATTATATATAATAGATATAATTATAATATTACAAAATCAGGGATCACAGCCAGTCCCCTATTCTCCTTTTTTCCCTCTTTCCCCTTTTATTCTTCAAATCTCCTAAAATCACTTTTTTTTATAGTTTCATTCCTTTTTCTCCCTTTTTTCCCTTTTTGTATTCAAATTTCCGAATAATTTTTCAAGAATTAGGAGAAATAGAAACTTGTACCTGAAGTTTGGAACGTTCAAATGAACGAACGTTTTTTCTTAACTCAAATTTATTTTGAAATATCGTTCAATCTAGAACATAAAGAGAAATATCATGAGCTTTTTTATCACTACATTAGTTTCTATATTAATATACAAATATTTTAGAACAAATTTGAGTTTAAAACGAAATCAAATAAAAATTTCGTTCATATTTGAACTTTCAAAACTTCAAGCACATTATTCTGAAGTATTTTAGAATTTCCAGAATCCTTTAGAACACTCTCAAAAGACTAATAATCTTGAAGAATCTTCTAGGCTGTTTTCAGAATCTTCCTAAAATTCTATAGACTTTTTGAGTCTTCAAAAAAAAAAAAAGTCTGAAAGAGACTAAAAGATTTTAAAACTTTATGGAAGATTTTGAAAAACCTTCAAAGTGTCAGGGAATTTTTTTGATTCAACAAATTATAATTGTATCTCAATAGTTATAATTATAATTTAACAATTTTTATAATTATATAATTATAACATTACAAAATCGGGGATCGCAGTCAGTCCCCTATTCTTCTTTTTTCCCTCTTTTTCCTTTTATTCTCCAAATCTCCTAAAATCACTTTTTTTTATAGTTTCCTTCCTTTTTCTCTCTTTTTTCCCCTTTTTATATTCAAATTTTCGAATAATTTTCCAAGAATTAGGAGAAATAGAAACTTGTGACATTCAAAAACTCTTTTAATGTTTTCTTAAATATCCCATAATTTTCAAAATCTACGAAAAACTCCTAGAATTTCTTAAAGTCCTCCAGAATCTTTAAAACTGATTTAAAATCCTTAAAAATTCTCAAAAATATTTTTCTGTTCTAGAATTTCTAGTTCTAGAATTTCTAGTTGTAGAATTTCTGTTCTAGAGACTGTTCTAGAATCTTCTGGGTTGTCCTACAATAATCTTGTAAAATATTATCCCAAAATTTTTTTAATATTCTACAACATATACTATACTCTTCTAGAATCTTCTAAAATTTTCTAAATACTTCCGTAACCTTCTAGAATTTTCTACAGAATCTTTTAGAATCCTCCTAAGTCTACAAACGATTACCGAAATTCTCTCGAATTCTTAAGAATCTTCAAAACTTATCTGAAATCTGTAAAAATTCTCCAAAATATTCTAGACTATTTTAAAATCTCCAAACATTTAGATTCTTCTGGATTCGTCCATAATCTTTTAGAACCTTATGGATTCTAAATAAATAATTTTGTTTATCTATAATAATCTTATACAATCTTAAAAAATTCTTAATACAATTTTAAAGAATTCTGAAAAATTCTTTAATATTCTACAAAATATGCCAGTATATTCCAGAATCTTCTAAAATCGTCTAAAATCTGTTGAACTCTTCCATGATCTTCTAAAATAGTCTACAATCGTCAAGAATATTCTGAAATGTATCTGAAGTTTTGAACGTTCGATTGAACAAACTTTTTTTTTAACTCAAATTTATTTTGAAATATCGTTTAATCTAGAAACTAAAGAGAAATATCATGCGCTTCTTTATCGTTACATTAGTTTCTATATTAATAAACCAATATGTAAGAACAAATTTGAGTTTGAAACGAAATCAAATAAAAATTTCGTTCCTTTGAACTTTTAAAACTTCCAGCACATTATTCTGAAGTATTTTAGAATTTTCAAAATTCTGCAGAATCCTTTAGAACCCTCTCAAAAGACTAATAGTCTTGAAGAATCTTCTAGACTGTTTTCAGAATCTTTCTAAAATTCTGTAGGCTTTTTGAGTCTTCAAAAAAAAAGTCTGAAAGAGACTAGAAGATTTTCGAACTTTATGGAAGATTTTTGAACAATTAAGAAGTCCCTGGGAGATTCTAAAACACTCAAAGATCTAGTTTGTAGAGAACTTGTTTGGGATTTCTAAAGATTTAATGAATCTGCAAGTTTATGGAAAATTAAAAATATTCTAGAAGATTTTAAAGGTTTGTTGAAAACTTCAGAAGTCATGAAGGATTTTTGAAAATTCTAGAGTATTCCAAAGATTCTAAAAGTTTAGAAATTTGAGGAGTGTTTTATTAGATTCTAGACGCGAATCTAAGATTTTTGAGGATTTTTTAAGATTCTAGCGAATTGCAGCTTCCTTGGTATTGAAAAAAAGAATTTACCTCCTTTATTTAAAATCTTCTTTTTTGAAAAAGAAATCCCCTATTTTCCTTAAAATTGAACTACTGAACCATTGTGATCCCTGTATTTTATAATTATAATTATAACGGCACATAAGAGTCAGGGAAAATAAAAAATTGGTCAGGGAAAGTCAGGGAATTTTGAAATTGGAATTTTCTAACAACCCGGAATGAAATTAGAAGTCGCTTATCAATTGCTTTAGTAAGTTTTGTAGAAAACTACACATTCACTTAGTAAGGCTTACTAATAACTTCATTTAGTTAGTTTACTAAATGAATTTGTAGTTTTCTACTGAAAAACTGTAATCTTTTTATTAAATATTAGTAGAAACGCTTACTAAGAAATTTACTTAGTAGAAAACTACTAATTCTTCTTAGAGAGTATTTTTAAAAAGAATAGTTTATTGAGCTTATATAGATAAATATAGTTAGCTAAACTCAAGAATTTCAAAAATCGTATAATATACATTTTATATTCATTGTATAAATATTCATTTGTATAAATAATTGTATAAATTATTTCCATCGTACAGGTTCAAGAAAAAAGATTTTTTTCATGAAAGTTTATGGTAATAATTAAAAAATTATACCTGGAAAAATTTATTTTTTCGCCTGGAAAACCTGGAAAAGTTATGAAATTTTTTTAGGAGAGACCCTAGACACCTTGATTAAATATGATTGTGTCAATTCTGTCGTCAGAAACACATTAAAAATCATAATTAAAAAATTAATAAATTTTTAGGATCGTCTTGGACTGAAAGAGATGGATGAAGCTGGAAAAATTAACTTCCTTTCCGTAGATGCGGATCATTTGCAATTTTCCGATGAGTGGTTTATACAAAACATAATACAAAAGTATTTGATTTAAACTGCTTGTTACAGTTGGAAAATAATCAAACAGAACAATTTTTATATGTACAATCGACTGTCTGCAATTGCATGTGATCTTGTTATCTTTATATATACTCTACTTTATATTCACGAATCTCATATTACTCTAAATAGATTTTAAGAAACTATTTTTCAATAACTTTTTTTACGGAAACCAGGAATTTTTTATCAAATACGTATATTTTTATTATTGAATAAATCTTATTGAATAATAATATGGATTTAATAGATTATTAAATATTCTTATCCCTGGTTTGTGGTGACATCTGAAATTTCATGCATCGTTCATTAGAAACGAATCAGGATGGAAATAATTGTGTATTGTAAAATGAAAATAATTAAGAGGCTATTTATAAAGTTGAAAAAATGTAATGCTGAAAATATATTCAACCTTCAAAGCTTGAAAAATTGAAGTCTGCAAATTTAAAGCTTCGTAATTAAGAAAATTTCCAAATAAAAGAAGAAGCTTTCCTGGTTTTGAAATTTATCATCATCATCGTCCAGTCATCTGGTCGAGAAAATGATGTAAATCTGGCAAAGTAAAAAACAAATTTTTTTTTTATAAGCCGCTTCATTTTAGGATCCTAACTATAATAGATCGCGAGTTATCAACTCTCAAAGTTGACCCTTTTCGGCCTATTTTTAGGAGTGAATCACATGAGTTCAATTTTTTCGAGGTAGCTCGTTTCTGCATGAATTAACATTAAAGGTGCCAGAGGAATGTATGAAAGTACATGAAATTACACGTATAGTACAGTCAAATTAGTCACAAAAAGGCCATTTGCAGGAATAAATTAACAAAAAAAAAAAAAAAAAACGTAAAATTGCAACATTTTTTCAACACGTTTGCTTGGATTGTTACTTTCGCTTTCGATTAAGAGATAGGTAAAAAGTACATAGGACTTTGTTTTCAGAGAATAAAATAAGCTTTAAAATGAGCTCTTAGCGAATATCCTACGACAAATAGTTTACGAGATATGAATTTGTTAATTAACATTGTGCGTTTTTCAGGGAAGACAAAGCGATGATAAATTTTGATTGTTGCAAAAAAAATCGCGATCGAATTTTTGCTATTGGATTCTCAAATTCAAGGTATTAAAAAACATTTTTTTTAGGATTTCAGAATTCAAAAATGACAGAGGGGGAGGGGTTACTTTTTTAAAAACATTTTTGTAAAAAAATCTGTTGAATTCAATTTTTCTGAAATATCTAACAGATTGTGCATCTTCAGGAGAAAGTATGTTTAAGATGTCAACTAAATTTTTCACATTGTTTATGACAAATTGTTATTTCCAAATTTAAAAAAATTCTATTACAATTTGGTGTAGTTCTGTGAAATTGTTTATAAAATTTGTTTAAATAATATTTTTTTGCAACGAATATATTGCACGCAAGACTTTTTGGAAAAATAATCATTAAAATAACCTTCCTCAATGGTTATACCCAATTTTTTTCAGATTTTTCTGGTAGCTGTAAGTATGGAAAAAAATTATTGCTCATAACGATTTGTTATAAACATATAAACAATGTGAAAAATTTTGTTGACATCTTAAACATACTTCTTCCTGAAGGTGCACAATCTGATAGATATTTCAGCGACATTGAACTCAACAGATTTTTTTCACAAAATATGAATGTTTAAAAAAAGTGCCACCCCCACCCCTCTGTCATTTTTGGATTCTGAAATCCAACAAAAATGTTTTTTAATACCTTGAACTATCCAATTTGAGAATCCAATAGCAAAAACCCGATCGTCATTTTTTTTGCAACAATGAAAATTCATCATCGCTTTGTCATCCCTGAAAAACGCACACTGTTAATTAACAAATTCATATCTCGTAAGCCATTTGTCGTAGGAAATTCGCAAATGGCTCATTTTAAAGCTTATTTTATGCTCTGGAAAGAAAATCCTGTACCCTTTTTACCTATCTCTTAATCGAACGCAACAATCTAAGCAAATGTGTTTAAAAAATGTTGCAATTTTAATTTTTTTGTTAATAACAAAGCTTTGTTTAAGAATTCAACCTCGAAATTTTCAAGACTTCAAAATGACGTCCATCCAAACATTTGAAGACAAAAATCAGTTTGCTTCTAATTTGTTCCAGCAGAAATCATAATTTAAATGTACTAGTAATTATAAAAAAAAAAGAATGTTCTAACCTCATTACTAGTTTCCGATTTACGGCTTTCCAAAAATTCCGGTTTTTTTTTCATTTTGTAGCCGAAAATCGGAAAACTGGGTTTTTTGGAAATAGCTCGATTCCTAGATGTCACAGAAAAAAGTTCAGCCAAGATAAATTATAGTGGGTTAAAATCTGCGTAAATTAAAAACAAAAATAATGCCCTAGCCCTAATAGGTCACGAGTTGTACCTTGTAACTTGGACCCTTTCTCTATACTGATACTAAAGTGCCTCATGGAATTGCAACTATGGCCATATTTTAACATTTCTGTGACTCAATTGATTAGAAATGAATATTTAAGTCATTTTTATCAATAAACAAAACATTATTTAAACAAATGTTACCTCCTAGTGCCTGAAATATGCATTTCTCGGCATTTTAGAGCTACAATTTCTCCCCGGAAGCTTATTGCAAATTTAAAAAAATACCAATTCGATATTTACTGATTTTTTATGAATTGACAAATAGATGTTTAAACGAATTTTTCCTCTTCGTCCTCAAATATGAATTTTTTGGCATTTTTGAAATGCAATTTCTCTCACGAACTCTTAATACATCTTAAAAATATACGAAGTCGATATTCTCAAAAATGCCAAAAAATGTATATTTGAGGACGAAAAGGAAAAATTTGTTTAAACATTTATTTGCTTATTTATAAAAAATCAGTAAATATCGAATTGGTATTTTTTAAAGATGTAATAAGAGTCCGTGAGAGAAATGCCAAAAAATGCATATTTAAGGACGAAGAGAAAACATTTGTTTAAAAATTTATTTGTTTATTCATAGAAAATCAGTAAATATCGAATTGGTATTTTTTAATTTGCAATAAGCCTCCCTGGGAGAAATTGTAACTCAAAAATTCCGAAAAATGCATATTTCAGACACGAGGAGGTAACATTTCTTTAAATAATTTTTTGTTTATTGATAAAAAATAACTTAACTGTTCATTTCAAATCAATTGAGCCACAGAAATGTTAAAATATGGCCATAGTTGCATTCCACGATGCACTTTAGTTGACAGTCTACCAGGGGTGTTAGTTGAAATTTGCCTGTTTTACTCATAGATGTCTCTAGAGATATGTATACATTTCTATGATTTAGCATCTATGTCATATTTTTCTATGGACAATTACCTTCAAAAGTACACAATTACATTCTGCCAAAATAATAGCATCATAGTTGTTTACCTCAGTGAATATGTCGAGTTTCGTTCCAAGTAAATCGCATTTGCGGCATTCGTTGCTTTTCTTATTTCATCAAAAGAAAAAAGCAGTTGAAGCTCATCGATT
>JBAGKK010172609.1:0-45808 GCA_037177015.1 Euceroptres primus | reverse complement strand
ATAAAAGAGATTCTGTTTATAACACTGGAATTAGGTATAAAAAGGTGGGGTTTACAAGAGGGACCAGTGAGGAGCTATAACCTGACTGGGTTGAATATTACGCAATATGAAAGCGGTTTACCAAGAGAGGAGCAAAAGATGTGAAAGGTGGGGAAGAGAATACCACTGTGGAATTGAGGCAATGTCATCGAACTTGCATAATAACGATTTGATTCAATTACGCAGATGAGCGTAATGCACATATCTTACACGTGCTTCTCGAGTAACAGCACTCCTCTCTTATTGAATTTCTGTAACCTTGGTCTTTGTTCAAGTCAACTCAGACCTCTAATTATATAGTAATAGATTCCAGGTGTGAAGATTTCCCTGAAATTTTTGCCGACACAAAAAAAGAAATCTACATAAAAATTCTAATCCGCTGAGTTTCTGTGCAATTTTTAAAATGTTTAAATTTGACCAGTACCGTAGAGTGGGGCTATTCGTGCATGATGGGGCTAATATGTACAACTCACTTTAAGTATATTTTTCAATATGATAATGGGGATAAAAATAATAATTTCCTAGCAAATAAGATTCAGAAGGACTTCTAACTTTGCTGAGGATGGGGGTGGAATTTTATGCAACCTCTGTACAAGCATTGAAGAATGTTTAAATATATGGGTGCATTTTAAAAAATTGGATAGACCTCCAAACTTTGTATCAGTTTAATAGTTTAAAAGTAATTAAAAATTCTCAGTTTCCCGTGTTTTTCTTCCAAATTTAAGTGGTAAAAGGAATTTGTTTCATAAATGGAAGTTTATGCTATCATTAATTAGTTCAAAGGTGATATACGAAAATTCGAAGATCGGTGGTACAATTCGGCTGGTTCAGCAAGTAATGCTATGTGTTAATTTTTCAGTTTTGTGCAGTCGGGTTTTTGTTTCTTTTTTAATTATTTATTTTTTAAAAAGCTAAATTGAAATAATATTTCACAATAATTGATAGTTTTCGAAATATAACTGTATAAAATATGAAGATGCCTGTCAGAAACCTAACCTCTTTTTTCAGTTTCTATTATTTTAGATTTTACAGCTCAATCGATGACAGAATCAAGTTTTTGTGCTGCATTTTGAAAATTTTAACATCGATTATAAGAGAAAATGTGATCTCTAAAAAGTTATCTGTAATTATTATTATTTTAATATAGAGCTATTTTTTGTTTGCTTCCAGGAGAAAATTGTATCAGTTGAATTATAGATTATAGATCAGTTAAATTGCTCAGTTGGGGATAGCCAGTAAATTAAATGGTTAAAAATGACCTTAGAATCTTAGATGGATGTTAAAAAAATTATAGATACTTCTAAAAATATATTTCGTTAATGTTAATATTTAATTGACTATTTTTTTCTGTTTGAAAAATCTTAAACTAATATGAATTTCTTAATTAAATTTTTTTTTTCATATTTTATCATCAGAAAGTATTCTCAAACAGTTAAATAATAATTCTTAATGATATTTTCAAATCAAACTTTTTTTTGTGTTGATTCAGCAACTCAATAACTAGAAATCAAATTTGTGCTTTTCTTCTGAAATTGAAAATTGTATTTTTAATCACTGGCTAAATTTGAGAAAATGTGCGCCCCGAGCGAAAAAATATGTACTCTTCCTACATTTTCTCGGAATCTATTAACATTTTCCAATGAAACTTCCCACGCTTCAATTCAGTATTGATGTATCTCGAGAAAGGATGTTTGTTTTTTTTTTAGTTCAAAATTAGATTTTACAGAACGTTTTTTGTCTCTTCTGAAAAATCAGCAAAATGTGGCTTAGTCCCTTATGCCGTGTCACCCTTCAAGTAACATTGATCCATTGAAAACTATGTAAACAATTCCAGATGAAGCAGATCCAAAATTGTTACTCCTTTCTTCGACCGTTGTAAAATTTCCAATATATTTTTTATTGATCCATTGAATGAATGTCTTTTATTCCTAAATTTATTTGTAGAAAATAAACTTGAATCAATCTTTCGTTAATATTTTATTTATGAAAAGAAACGGGAAAATAATTTCGTAATTGTGTTCAACACCAATTCAGATATTTTTCCAGGGATGGAAGTAACTAGTTAAAAGTAACTAGTAACTTTAACTAGTTACTTTTCCTGGGTAACGGTAACTTTTGTAAATAGGGAACGAATTGGTAATTAGTTACATTTTTTCAGTAACGGTAACTATAAAAATCGTTACTTTTCTCGTTATTTTCGAAATATAGTACACTTTTTTATTATTATGAAATTTATTATTACGAATTTATTATTACGAAATTATTACGAATTTTTTTTATTACGACAATCAATATTATTTATTACTTTTGCGACGATTTTTTCGTTTCGAATTTTCGAATGGTGGCGACATACATATATTTCTCATATTTCTAAAATATAAAAGTAACGGAAAAGTGACGATAATTACTTTTTTGCAAAAGTAACTAAGAAAAAGTTATATTTTGAAACGATAACGATATCAGTAACTAGTTACTTTTTTCGTGATGTAACGGTAACGGTAACTAGTTCCTTTTAAAAAATAACTTACCCATCCCTGTATTTGTCAATATCAAAATAAACATAATGTAAATAATGTAAATAATTTGAGTTGCAGAAACTAATTTCTTAAAGAAACTATTTATTAGTTACTATAAGTTAGTATAACTATTTATACTAACTTCTACAGCAATTTCGTTACTTTTACACATACTATCAAGCTTTATACATTTTTCTAAATAATCAGGCCAAAAACTCTCATGAAAAATTAAACCTGAGGGTGACAAAAAAGCAAAGTTATTTTGAAAATGCACTTCACCAAAAGACGTGTCAAATCTAAACAAGGTAACTAAGCACCTAATTAGAAGTACAGAAACAAGCATGTACTCTTTGTAGGAATATATTTCGCCAAAGACCAAGTGACCTTTTCTAAAAGTATCCTTGATTGAGATAATGCGAGTTACTCAACACCCAACTCCTACGCGAACTCATCACATTTTCCCGTTGAACAATTTCGAATGAAGGTTTCCACAAAATTGACACGCGAGATAGTGAATCTCATAAATTAAACTTTGATCCCAGTAAATAAAGTTTTTCCCTTTCAAGAATAAAACCGTTATTTCCTATCAGGATTCTAATTCCGAATTGCAATTCTGAAGCTGCATATCCTGGGAATTTTTTCTGATAATTCAGATCAGAGTATCGGAGATTAATTGGGGCACGTCGCCCGTAATATCTGGTAAGGAGGAGATGGTGCATGAGATTTTTTAGGAGGCACCCACGTGGGATTGTGAGAATCGGCAGGTGAGAGGTGGAAAGCAAAAGAAAGGTAAGATCCATCCCTCCCATAAGTGCGAAGATGTTATACAAAGAACGAAGAAGAGTTGAGAAGAGATTCCAGCCTCGCAGTGCATCGTCTGCTTCGTAGTGGGCGGATGGTCGTCTCGAAAAGCCTGATGTAACGTTACAACATGTGGTTTGCCCTGCGCGCCTCGTGTAAGTGTTGATCGTTTAATTTCTGTGATTACAGTGACTTTTCTTAAAACCCAAAACACAAAGATTATTTGCATAAAAATGTAATACCTAATTATTAAAATCAAAATCACGTTGTTTAATACTATAAAACTGAAAATATAAAATAGAGGTGTGAATCCTCTTGATTTTTCAGTGCAAGGTGAACTATTATCGATGAAAGATTAAAATTGAGATTTTTCATTCAAAAGTAAAATACATTCAATAAAAGAGAATTTGTAAAGAACTGAAAAATTAAATTGTAACCATTTGTAAAAAATCGAATTTTTCTAACTTCGACTGTTCATTTTAAATATAAATAAACAAGCGTAAAAAATATTTATCAATTTCGATCAATATGTAAAAGAAAAGTGTGAAGTAAAAAATTGTAATTCATGTTACAAAATATGGTGGAAAGAGTATGGAGAAAATGTAAAAGCATTCCATTATTTTTTTTATTTGACGCGAAAAAATAAAACTTCAAACTCCTTGGTAAGGTCTTATGGATCATAAACTGCAGATGACTTGTAAATTCTTTATTATAAACAAAATTGCAAAACTGCAAGTAAAACTTGCAGTTTAAAGAAAATTCCAATTTCATGAAACTTGATATTTTTCATTTTCATTTTCAAACACTTTAATTACGAAAAAAGATGTAAATAATCAGATTAGTGTAATTAGAAATATTATCTAGCCTTTCTAATACTTTCATTTAGTACATATGTACAAAGGTATTTTCATTTTAATTCAACTCATAAAAATACAAGAATAATGTAATAATGTAGTAAGGATTATTATGAAACTGAAAATTTCTATTAAATTAAGTTCATTTATATTAGTGTGGCGCTTAAAAATTAAAATTTTTTGAAAATTTATTTATTCCAGAACTGACACCTTTCCAAAAAATTCCAGGGTGTTTCTTTCAAAAGCAAAAAATTGGACAAGTACCGTCAAACGGGGCAACTTCGGACAAGTGGGGTAATTTTGGACAGTCCTAAATTAAGGTGGTTTTAACTAGAATCTGGAACCAGTTGAGGTCTAAACTGATTCCAAATTCCAGTTGGAACCGTTTTGAGTAATTTAAAGTTTAAATTTAGGGCTGTCCGAATTTACCCTACATGTCCGAAGTTGCCCCGTTTGACAATAGCATTTTGAAGAACCTAATTTTTAATTTTTAAGCGCCACCGTTATTATTAATAATGAAGCGCCACCTTATTATTATTGAACAGAAGGAGAGATATTTAATAACAAAATTCTATTGAATTACCCTGGTTTAGTTGAATACGAATTAAATTAGTTCAATTTTTCTATTGAAAAATGCTTATAAAATTAGAAAACTATTGTTTAAAAATAATTAATGGCTATAAAGGAGCTTCTTGTAGTGTGCAATTAAGGCCGGAAGAAAAGTGAATGTCGTGTTTTGGTTTGGAGTGCTTGAGAAGTTACATGGTAATGATCCGAATATCAGATTACAGATCGCACTATAATTGAATTGAATTGAAGTACCGATCGTGTAGTGACATTTCCTACATCCGGCCACAATTTATCTAGTTCACTTGTGAATATTCATCAGTAAAGAATACACTGTGAAAGGTGTTGAATAAGAAGCAATACTTATTGTTAGATATCTATATTGCTTCTCAATCTAAACTTTTTAAAACTTTTACACGCAGATTATATTTAAACTTTGGATTGAATTTTTAAATTTCAATGACATACAATTTAATTTTATTAATTTAATCTATTCATTTTGAGATTTTTTCGCGATAAATTATGGAATTAGACATTCTGAACAAGTTTTTTTTAAGCTACCTATATTTTCTCTATGACAATAATTATTTATTGAGTTCAATTTTTTGTACAACTAGATCATTTCGTGTGCTACTTGCGCTAATTATTTCCTCTCTGATGCATGGTCTTTTATTTTGGTATTTAATAATCTTAAATCTTCAAAAATGAAAAATAAAATAAAATTAGAATTTTTGAAATTTGAATGAGTGAACTATGAAGAAATGGCATAACTAAAAAGCGATTTTTAACAATTTTGGAAAAACTAAACATTTTTAAACTGGAAAACTTCGAAAATTTAAGACTTGATTATGTTCCTCAATTCGTAATTTCAAGTTTTTGGAATTAAAGCTATTCAAGTTAAAGAATTTAAATATGAACATGGCTTTTAAGGATATTTTTCCCATACAGTCAAACTTAAATTAATCAATATTTATATTGAATTATTTATATTTATCAATATTTTATATTTATCAACATTTATCAACAAAAAAGTACTTTTAATTAATTCCAATGAGTTTTAAAAGAGAAACTGAAACTTCTTACATAAAATAAATGTTTTGAGTTTTAATTGTTTATTTAAATATTTGTGTTTTTTCTTCGTCTTAGACAAAAATCGTAATTATCATTCAATTTCAATTCTCAACGACTCATTTTGTTCCTTAAAAGATAATTTACAGTTCTGTTTGGTACGTTTTTATTTAAACTTGTAATTTAATTTGCAAGATCCTTAACTGCAAAATTTCTAAATAAAATAATTTTAATAAATACGTTCCAAATAGAACTGTAAAGGTTTCTTTAAGGAATAAAATGAGCTGTTGAGAATTGAAATTGAATGAAAATTACGACTTTTCTCTAAGGCGGAAGGAAAAAACACAAATATCTTAATAAGTATTTTTAACTCAATGACCCAAATTATTTTTTTCCAAAGTAAACATTTTTAAAAAACACAAATATCCTAATAAGTATTTTTAAGTCAATGAGCCAAACTATTTTTTTCTAAATCAACCTTATATTTAATTTTCAAAATTCGATAAAAATAACTTTGGGTTCATTCTCCTCGATATTAAAAATCAACATAAAGATTTGATTAATTTTGAAGTTAACTGTACAGGGAGTACATTCTTAAATACAGTTTTCTCAAAATGGAAGATTTTAAAGTCCAACTAATTTATTTTTAAGTCAGGAAGATCTCTAATTTATAGTTTCTTTTTAAATTCGACTTCTCTTAATTTTTCTCTCTTCTGAATTATTTTCGAAACAGAAATTTTCTTACTTTATATTATTTATATATATATATAATAATTAAAACTTTCAATTAATTTTATATTAAAATTACGAAACATAATCACGCGCTTTTCATTTCGAATCATTTATTTTCCCAATTAGTCTTGTATTTTTTGACATTTGAAAACAAAAACCCATCTATGACTTGAAATTTGTCTAAGTTTCAAATTTAAAAAATCCAATCAGCATTGTGGAAAAGCGACAACAATGAAATATCGAAATAGCGAGTTTTTTGGGCCATCAATTTTTAGAGAAGGATAATGGAATGTTCAATTTATTAATTAAATCAATTGATTATTTAAAAGGATTTCCATTTTATTGTTAAAGGAATATTATTTAATTGATTTAGAGTATAAAGAGTTTTAATGAACTAACTAATTGATAATTAATTAGATTTTGGAAACTACATATATTATTTATTTATAATTTGTGTATTTGGAATTAAATATATTATTAAATACATAAGTGCAAATATAAACCTGAATAATTATCAGTTTTCTAAATGACAAGTTTCATTATCCTATAAAATCCATCGATTAATTGCATTATATACTTTATTTATTAAGTTGTCCGAAATAGATTTATCTGCCTCATTTTCGACAAAATAGCTAGGTATCAAGATTTCTGCTTTTCATCAAAAACCATTAATCACAAAATTCTCTTTCAATTGCATCCATGTCCTCAATAATATATTTACTTCAAACATTTTATTCAATTTTTAAATTTAAATTAAATTAATTAAATTTTAAATACCGTAGAAAAAGGCTATTTCGTACAACTTTTACGTATTTTTTAAAGTTTTTTTAACTTTACGTACAAGAATTCAGCTTTTTAATTTTTACAGACAGTTAGAGGACTCAATTTTGAAGAGAAATCAATCATTTCTAGATTGTTGAAAAGTTGCACTTTTTTGAACGGCCTATCTTCTAAATAGGTACAACTATTGTTTTTTTATGTTTTGAATGAATTTAAATATAAAATTTAAATGAATTTAAAAATAAGCAATTTTTTAATACTGAAATACTATTTAGAATTATTATTTAAATATTTGAGAATACTTTCTGATGATAAATGATAAAAAAAAGTTTATTTGAGAAATTCAGATTAGTTTGAGATTTATCAAATAGAAAAAATAAAACAATTGAACATCAACATTAATATTAACGAATAGTACATTTCGATACGTGTGTGAGAGGTGATTATTTAGCGCACGAGACGTTTTTCGAGCGAAGCGAGTGAAAAAAGTCAAGTGCGCTAAAAATCACCTTTCTCACAAGTATCGAACAGTATTTTATACTACGAGAGCCGAAAAATCATGTCAAAGTTGAGATTTTGAGGTTAGAGTGGTATAAATATATTTTTAGAAGGATCTATAACTTTATCATCCATCTAAAATTCTAAGGTCATATCTAACCATGTAATTTACCGGCAATCTCCAACTGAGCAATTTAACTGATCTATAATTTATAATGTAACTGATACAAATTTTCTCCTGGAAGCAAAAAAATTAGCTCTATATTAAAATAATAATAATTACAGATAACTTTTTAGAGATAACATTTTCTCTTATAATCGATGTTAAAATTTTCAAAATGCAGTACAAAACCTTGATTCTGTCATCGATTGAGCTGCAAAATCGAAAATAATAGAAACTGAAAAGTGAGGTTAGATTTCTGACAGGTATCCTCATATTTTATACAGTTATATTTCGAAAACTATCAATTATTGTGAAATATTATTTCAACTAAAAAAAATAATTAAAAATATTATTTCAACTTAAAAAAATAATTTAAAAAAGAAACAAATACCCGACTGCACAAAACTGAAAAATTAGCACTTTGCACGGGCAACCAAGAATTTTTTACTACTTTTAAATGATTGAACTGATACAAAGTTTGGAGGTCTAACCAATTTTTTAAAATGCACCCACATATTTAAACATTTTTCAATGCTTGTGCAGAGGTCGTATAAAATTCCACCCTCATCTTCAGTAAAGTAGAAATCCTCCTGAATCTTATATGCCAGGAGATTTGATTGATTATTATTATTATTTTGATTCAAATTATCATATTAAAAAACATGCTTAAAGTGAGTTGTACCTACAACCGAGGTAACAAAACTGAATTTAAAAAAAATGTTAAATGTTTAAATCATCCTAATAATTAAACAAAGCTTATTATTTATATTCAATTTCCTAATTTCTGAAATCTGTTCTCAGTCTTATTTTCTGATTTTATTAAATTTAGCTTAGTTATTTTGAAATTTTTTTGCGATAATCAGTAATATGGAATTGGAAATTCTGAACAAGTATTTTTCAAGCTATATTTTTTTACTATGAGAATAAGTATTTAGTGAGTCCAGTTTTTTATCCAAATATAAAAAAGTGAACAGTCCCAACACTGAAATTTTCCGATATGAGATGGACTTAACCCCTTGACTGTCTAGGGCAAGAAGATTCAAATTTTCACATACATAATTCAATAGAGATGAAAATAGCATATTAAGATTAAAATTTCTCTGCAATGCAATTTTTTAAATACCCTCTATTCCTTTAAAACTTAAAATAAGTATAAGATCATTACTGTTTTTTTTTCATTAACAGGAAATAAAATCAGTAATTTTTTAAGAAAAATTTAAATATTATTTCATTAGAATGAAACAAAATCAGTAATGATCTTGTTGAATCACCATCGTAGTAAGGAAACTAAATTCAAATGTCATTTCGTGATCTTTATTTCCAGTCTTTATAAATTCGACCTTCCTGTTCAGGATTATAAATTTTTCCATTAATAATTTGAACGCCACATGAATTTGCTAGTTTATAGGCAAGAAAGGTAGTAATTAATCACTTGTAATGAAGTCTTCCTTCACGTTGAGATTGATTGCTGACAGTGTAACGAATGCTTGCTACTACCAAATCACAAAACTCAATCGACTAGAGCATTGAAAGTTCAGCCACGCTCAATTTCACGTGCCATTCTCTAAAGTACAAACCTCTGCCTGCGGAGGAAGTAATACGTTCACTTTGTTCTCTTTACCATCAATCGACATTCGTAACAAAGAAGATATTCTCACGCAAATATTTTATCTAATCACAAAATCTTTAGTAGGAGAAATTAAAAATGAAAAAATAAATTTGTCTCTAAAATTACTATTAAAATAAATAATGATACTATTAAAATAAATAATTCTTTTATGCCTACACAAACTTTATGGACACTTCTAATAAAAATGTACATGCAACATATTTTTTTCTGTTAATTGTAATTTAATTTCTGCAAACAAATCCTTTATTTATGTAACACAAGGAGTCTGCAGCTATTCATCAGTCAAAAAATTATACTAATGTACAATATTTAAGTACATAATATTATTGCACACACTATACATGATAGTTTCTGAAAATTGTAGTTTCAAGTGAATTGCTCAGTTTAAATTTATGCAGTGGAACTTCCCTAATAAAAATCATGTAAATTCAAGTGAATCAGTAGTTGAAGAAGACAGTAAAAGGCCACTAACCGAATATAATTGAAGGAACTCGCCGAATCATAATTTACATGATTCCCGGTTGCAAGATCAGCTTGATAAAATATTTACCAGTAATAGGAAGTTAATGGTGGCCATTACGTCGAAGAAAATTAATATTTATTTACAAAACCTGAACTTTCTTGTTCAGCTATCTCGACCCAAGTTATCGCTGCACTCGGAATTCTGCGGTGATGCTATTTGAAGACCGATTATCGTAACTTCGCACCGGCGAAAGTGAAGATTGCGAAAGCCTTATTTTGTGTCAATTTTTCATGAATTGTAAGGAGGAGAATGACATACCTTTCCCAGAAAAATATCTTATCTCGGGGTCTAATATTTTTTTTTCAAAATTTTTTTGAAGAATAACAAAAGCCTGTATGAGAAAAATATTCTGTATAGGAATTTAACTTCTTGAATAATTAAATTTATATATTAAAAAAGATTTTATCCATATTATGAAAGTGTTGTAATAATTTCTTTGATTCACAGATCTAGTAGCAGTGGTTTTATGCAATGTTCAACAAAGTTTTGAAGATGAAGATACCAAGAGAAGCTTCCTTGCTAGGAGAGCCATCGATGGAAGCAGAGGAAGGTACGAAGATGAATAAACGAATAATTAGTCCTAATTGGAATATTTAAAAAATTCTTAACAATTGAATATGTGAAAGCACCAATATGGTTTAAGGAAATACTATGATGCTAAAGAAGATGGCTTTTTTGACGACTACGGTTTCGACACGGGTCATTATGGGAGTGAAGATAGATCCGGTAAGTTAACATTTTAGATAATTTGATTGAGACAAAAATTTAATACCGTGAAAATATTTTAAACTCTTTTCTGTGGAGCAATAGTCTAAAATAAAAAAAATTAATTAATTAATTTCTTCATCAGATGAGAAAGGCAATATTATCCAACCTTCTAAATTTAAAAAAAAGAAGATTGCACTGATAATAGATAAAAATAAACAGATATAAATATTTACCACTCCTTTAAACTGTGTTTTTTTTAATAAAAGAGAATTAAATTCCTTAATAAAACTGTTTATGTTTGAGATCGACTAGACTTATGGTTAAAATATTTTTATAATGAAAGTATAAAAATAATAATAATAAACTTGCATTGGACACGCCTCAGATAAAAATAGAAAAAGTACTCTAGAAAATTATTAACAGTCAGGGGAAATTATCGTGTCGTTATCTTGATTGTTTCAGTAAAATGAGAAATGTTTTGCTTCCCTTCATGACATAATGCACTTATACTGAATGTAATTAAAACGAGAAGGTCAACTGCAAATATATTACCGTTGTGCGTGAAATGTCTGTGCATTCTTGAAAATTCAAGAGGAGAAATTTTCCTTTGCATTTTATTACATTGCAAAACTAGAAGTGAAAAATAGGATTTTTAGATCCGAATGAAACTTAATATTCAGTATTAGCAAAAGTAGGAAACGAACTAGCAAAATAATCTAGAAAAATCAGTTTCGTCATTTAAGTATTGTTCTTTCATCTATTTAAATAGAAAAGCAAGTAACAATTTTTTGTTAGCATTGTTTGTAAATTTTAGCATTATCTCTACTTGATAATCAGAATTGCCAAACCTTCTGGACCTTTTAGCATACAAGTTTAGCAGTCTGCTTTAAATTCAAATTGGCAATTAACAAAGTATCTGGATATCTTATTGAGTATAAGGATTTTGTACTCTCATAAACAAAAAAAATTAGATTTCAATCAGTCTTCGATCAGTCTTCTGATTAATACTCTATCAAATAAGAACTATATTACTGCAAAAGAAGCTAAAGATTTCAGGTGCTACACTTCAGTGACTCCAAGAGCTTACGGCTTACCTAAGATTCACAAAATTATAACCCTTTAACCCTAGATAACCCTTTAATCCTAGATAATCCTTTAAGATTAATTGTTTCCACTGATGAATGTTCTGGAAATTTTTTATGGATTACTTGGCCATGTGTCTTTCTGACTCGTAATGTTTCGTATGGATTATAAGATGACTGAACTCGTTTTATAGGTATGTTTATTTATTTTTAAATAAGTGGACTTATTCAAATGTTTTATTGCGTTAAAATGTTTTAATGTGTCACACAAATGAAATGCTCATTATTTTAGAGCAATTTATCTTATTTGCAAACCTAAATTATTGATTACTATTGTGATTATATTCTTTTCCTTTTTTTGTATGTATTCAATTTGTTTTTCAGAATTTACTATAATAAAGTTTTACTGAAGAGGGTCCAAAATTAGGACTGAAACGTTTAATACTATCGTTTTCATTCAATGACCTTTTCATCGAAGACTGATTGAAATTTAATACATACAAGGTCGAGACTGACTCACCATTGAACAAAAAAGAATGTATAATTATAAATTTTATATAAAGAATGAATATCATTCATAACAAATCTAAATAAATGAAGTGGGTTTCAAGGCTCGAGAACTACAATAATCATTCTCAATTTTATTTTCTTTATAACTAAAGATTCTTGTCCAAAATTTTAAAAGAGAGTTTAAATTTAAAATAAGATATTTGTTCTTTTCTAATGATAATACATAATATTTACGGCACTTCTTTATTATCTGTTTACACTCGACAAAAACATGAAAGGGGCACAACAGTCAATTGATAAGAACTGTTCTGTGTTAAAAATACAAAGAAATCTTTTTATTGATGTATTCTTGATATTTCAATCTGACAGAGTTTAAATTTTTTAAGAATTTCGTGCAACCAAATCGAGGCAAATTCAAAAAGGAAAACACAAAAAAAAAGAGGAAAGAAATAAAAGGGGATGTAGTTGGTTGCCTTCTATTTCTTTCCTCTTTTTTTATTTTCCTTTTTGAATTTGTCCAGATTTGGTTGCACGAAATTTTTCAATTTGTTCTTGAACGTTAATTTTTGATCTTCAATTTTTTACCTAAATGATATTTGAGACATTGATATTTAATAATCGAAATATTGAATAAACTTGATCCTTTTTGTTCTTCAGTTTCAGTTCTCTAAAACTAAATTACATTTTGAAATTAATTTCTCATTTGTTAAATTGAACCCTATTTTTCAAGCCTATTATAAAAAATTGAATTCAAAAGTTTTTTTCCTATTTTTCAAAAACTATTTCAGGCATATCGGACATTAGAAGTAACGTCCCCGGTGAACCGGGGATAGACTATCCAGCATACGAGAGACTACCTCGGACGAGCTTTTCTTGTGAAGGACGTGACCGAGGTAAGTAACTCATTACTTCGACCTTCTTCAGGCATTTCTCTTTCAGGACAGTCTTATCCGGTTCATTATCGAAAGAACAGAAGCAGGCAATTTGCAGCCCACACAATGCATTATACAAAATGAAAGCAAAATCCGAAGGGCATGTAGGAAGATTAACGGAAAACTTATAATAATAATAATAATATAAAGTATTTGATATTTTTTAATAATTCATTACGACGACGATTAATTGATAAGTAATTAAAACCTACTTTATATTCTAATTAATTGTTATATTTTTTTATAATAAATATATATATATATATATATATATATACACATAAATATACAAAAATCCCTTGGAATTCCATAATATTATTCATATAATAATATGAAACCTACGAGATCTTTTGTAATTATCTGTAATTTTTTAATCCTCTCTAAACTTTAGCAATCTCTCGAAATTCATTGTCATTCTTTAAAATGTTTAAAATATTTTTAAATCCGTTGGAAATCGATATAATATTCCTTGGATGTGCCATGAAACTTCTGGACATTTTTTTATCCCCAATAAATTTCTGTAGATATAAAATATGCGTACTTAAGCTTAAGGTTCATGTATATAACATAATCACGCATGAATTAATTGCCGCTACCATAAAAAAGTCGAATGAACCCGGTTCCATGGGTAAATACCTATTCCTGGTTTCATTTGCTGTGATTTTAGTCACCTTTACCATCGAGGTCAAGGATGAAGCAAACGAATGTCCTGACACGGAGGGGTATGGAATCTGTTGCTAGCATTTTCTTTCCTTTCGCAATAGGTCAGAACTCTAGCAGAAGCGCTCTATCCTAGAATGGAAATCTCGCAAAAAGCAAAGCCTTGCCTTGCGTCTTCTAATTCTAATCCTAATGACCGATAGATTTTTACTCTGGGCTCCGTGGTCTTAATGTCAAGGTAACATAGCCTATAAAGATTAAAAGATACCCACAATTCTAAATGTAAGATGCTTTTAAAAAAAGGCAGAAGTGCCATTTGATGTGTAGGTTATGTCAGATCGTATTAAAAATTATAAAGTAAGAGGAAAAATTGCCAAAGATGCAATTGTAGTAAACAAGTTTTGTATATAAATTTTATTTTATGATAGGGATCAAGACAGTTTTCTTTTACGACACCCCATTTTTTTTTATTATTCGTTAGACGACAGTTGCAAATATTTTTCTTCGTACGTGTTGCAAAAACTGCAGTCATACATTGCAAAATTCAAGATGAAAGGATTATGCTAATTCTGGAGAAAGATAAAAGTATTCATTGACAAATGGAAATTGCAGTCTTTTATGCAATAATTAATTACTCCAGAACGTGATAAACGTTCTGAACGTTCAACGTCCTTGAACTCATTTTAAAGTTTAAAATCTATACATTGTAATTAAAAAGAATAAGTTTAATTCTTAATTCTTTAATTAATTTACAAAGTCAAAATTAATAATTTCTTTTTGCCTAATTTACTTACAAATTTCCTGTATGTAACAAGTATAGAAGTATTATTTTGGGAAACTGTTTATTGTACGGAAATAAAATTTACTGCATTTATTTTTCAAAAATACAAAATTTTATATAATTTCTAGACTTCTGTAATAAATGTGAGCACTGTAAATACTTAATCTTCCCCTGTTTAGCATAAATTTATCACATTAACAAATTACGAATCTGTAGAATTTCCACTCTAAATACTTAATCTCCCTCTGTTTAGCATAAATATATCACATTGACAAATTATGAAACTGTAGAATTTCCCTGAGAACTTCATGTGCAATTCGAAAGGTGATAATAAGTATCGTCGACACTCGACACTGGCAATAAAATAGCCAGATAGAATTTAGAATAGCCAGATGATAGAAATAGCATTTCTATCATCTATGAATTGCATAACAGTTTCGCGACCGAGACTCGTCAGCTTTTTTAATTCACGAATGAAACCAATTTATTGGTACATAATCACTCACGCATAAATAGAAGCAGAAATCACTCTGTCTAGCAAACGATGGAAAATTTAATCGTTAGAAGAATCGTAAAACAAGGTTAGTGGAGGTTGCTTCAAGTCACGCCTACGACCTATAGGAAATCGTATATATATATATATATATATATGTATTACTTTTCGCATTTACCTTTCTCGAAACTTCATCCTTCTTTAGCTACAATATGGGTATAACTGTATACAATTGTAATATTACAGACATTAGAAACACTCTTCGGAAAATGGGATATGAAATTTAAAAATCTCATTCTACCTCTCTTGGAGTCGCACTACAAAGGTTCAATATGATTCCTCTAATCTTGCAAAATCAGAGTGTTTAATTCTCTTTTATGGATATGTAAAACTATAAAAAATCTTTAGACACATAAAGGATAAAGAGAAAAATGAGCAAACTCGCGATAGGCATGCAATTGCACATCATGTGTTCCATAAAAAAAATATGTTGAAAGCATAATATTAGTAAAAGCTTCGTCAGGAACATCTTCATATTTTATTTATGAATAGTTATTAATCTGTGAATTATGTTAAGAATGTTGAAATTGTGGTTGTATCTAGGTTTATATGCTTGTCCTTCGAATTTAAATTAGAGATTTATTTTAAATGAATCTCAATGAGAAATACGAATTTCTTAATAGGTCTAAAAATAATTTTATCTCAGAATCAAAGAGAATTCTCCCCAATAAACTTTTTGATTAACGCAACGAAATAACAAATTTATCTAACAATCATATTCATTCTGTTTTCAGGTTACTATGCTGATGATGAGGCAGGTTGTCAGATGTTCCACGTATGTGATAACATCCTCGTCTCCTCTTTTCTCTGTCCAGTTGGATCACTTTTTAGCCAAAAGCTCCTGACATGCGACTGGTGGAACAAAGTAGATTGTTCATCGACCCAAAAATTCTACACCATCAACAAAAATCTGTACCATCAAGATGATGGTGATGAAATGATTCGAAAAGCCTACGTTATGATGCATCTTCATCCTGATGCAGGAATTACAACCGAACCTGAAGAACGTGAGAGGCAAGGGAAGATCGTCCACTACTCGGGGGTTGATGCTCCAGAAAATGATCTACCCAACAACTACGAGGACTTTCCCAATGACCAAGAGTTTCGACAACTCTCACCAACTTTTGATGATTACTCCAATCAGTTTAAGGTCAAAACGATTTCTAGAGTGGAAGATCATTATAATGATCATGTTCTCTATTCTCAGGAATATCAAACTCACGCACCAAAGATAAATCCAGATTCGCCTATAATAAGAATTCATAAGATCACTAATGACCATCACCTCGCTTACCAAAATCGTCAACAGTCCAACAACAAAGAACAGAGCTCTTATCGATTTCCTGTAAATGAATTCGAAAATGAGTTTCAGCCTTCTTATGCACCAACTGTTCCCACTGTGACCACCACAACGAGAAGATTCTACTCCCCAACTGTACCTATGACCTACAGGTCTTCTACCTTGGCCTACAATAAGTTGGATCAGAACTTCGATAGTTCGATTCATCTTTATGCACATGGCAAGAACTCTCTATCCTCAACAACACCTGCAACAGTATTTGCTCATGATTCTAGGAACCAAAAAAATTCTACCCGTGGTTCTAAAAAATTCGAAGACTCTTCTAACGTGAGAAAGGAATCGAAAGAAGAAGCCGTGGAAAGGGGAGCCAACTATAAAGGAAGAGAGGATGACTATATTGAAAGAGAGACTTATGATCAACTTTATGATGAAGAGCAGGAGAAATTTGAAATCATGGAAGGAAGGGAAAGTATTGGATTAGTAAGATCATCATCTGAAAGATTGGGAGAGACATCAGCAGGAACACCACTTCCCCTAGTTGATGAAAGCAAAACTGAGTTCAGAAGTTCTTCTGAAGGTAAAAATAGAACTTTGATCAAATCTAACAATTTAAATTTGAACTTAACAATTCAAAACAAAGATTTAAAGCCCGTGAATTATGAGTTTAAGAAGGAAGCTTCTAATCTACAAGAAATAGTCACAAGCTCCAATTTCAATTCTAAAGAGCTTGCAAACAAGAGTCAAGATTTACAAGATTATCCGGCATTTACAGAAGCAACAAACGTTAAACAAAGCTATCAAGACTCAAATCAGAAATCTAAAGATGATTATGAATCGAAAACTGAAGAAAATCCAGCTGAATATCATGATGATCGTCGAGATTTAAGTGTTGATGTTTCAACAACTGTTCCGAGTGCCTCTCTTCAGAATGAGGATATTATTGTCGAAGATCAAAGTAACCAAGGAATGTTTGAACAGAAGGTGAACGATGAATCAAGAAGTACTGAAAGTTCAGAGATTGATGTTTTCTCAAAGGATGATGATTATTCAAAAGAACATAGTGACAATTCAAAGGACCATTATGACTATTCAAAGGAACATGATGACTACTCAAAGGACCATGTTGATTTAACAATGGCATCAACAACTTCCCATCCAATTTATAATATTGTCGCTCAATTGTTACATCCTCAAGAAGAGCCTATTCTTGAATTGTCCCCAATTTTACAACCACCTCTCGAAACCTTTAAACCATTTCATATAAATGTTAAAGAACTTATTCCTCAAGTTTCAACAATAGAAAGCCAACCACTTAGGATTCCAATACCCTATCAACAATATTCAAATGTTAAGGAGAATAATATTCAGCCCAATTTGACTGAAAATTCGTTCCATGAAAAACCTACTGTCACAACTGAAGATGAAAATCCTGGAACCACTTCTGGATCTAATCTTCCAATTATTACCAATTTTAAAAACTCTACAGACATTCTTAGCCCTTCAGGATTGAAAGAATCAGTAATCAATATTCCAGCAACTGATATAATTCCTCCTCTACAAGGTCATGATGAAGGAACTAGTGAATTTGTTTCTTTTGAACAAAAGGATGATGAAAATCAGTTGAACAACAGCAGCAACCATCAAGTTGATTCAAATACTTCACCTTCTTCAATCCTTCAAGAGACACTGAAGTTCAATAAAACCAACAGAAACTACGAGGCACAGATTTTGAGAAAATATAATCCTAATCTCGATTTTACTATCAGATCAGCTCTCTGGAACCAGCCACAATCATCAGAAAATACAGAAGTTTTCGAATCCAGTACACTAATAGTGGAAAATCCATTCTTGAATCATCGATCCATCTCCCTAGAGCTTGAGCCTCCTAATGAAGATCCGGCAGCTCACTTTGGAGATGATCTCTTGGAGTCCAATTCTAGAAATGTGGAAACACCTACAGAGAAGTTTGAAGATAAGGAAAATGTTTTTGAAGTCAGTAGCACTTTGAGGCCAGAGTTACCTTCAAGTATATCTGAAATAGAGGATACAATTGAAGAAAGTAATGCTCCTTACCAAGTGACTCTGACTGTGAATGGAAACACAGACCCAGATTCGTTGGAAAAGGATTTTATCAGTAGATTGATCAATCAACATGAGAAAGGAAGCTTCCAAGGACTTACGAACTTCGAAGACTTTGAGATAGTCAAGTCTGAACAGCCTACTATTCCAGAAACTCATGAAAAACCATCGATTGTTTATTCCAAAGATGATTCATCATTGAATCCTATTCAAGAAACTCATTTCAGACCAAGAACAGAATCTAAGAATTTTGAGGAAAATTTAGAAACACATAACAGGTCAGAAAAAAATGCAGAAATCCGGAATCTGGACGCCGATCTTCAACGTATGAGTATTCTTCAATTGATGTCTGAGTTAGCGAAGGCTAACAGACTTCCCAGACCATTTTCTCCTCGAGAAGGTGAAATCTCGGGCTCTGCAACACCAAAATCATCTAAAGAATCTCCATCAAGATCAACTTCTAGAACATCTACAAGATTATTTGCAAATTCATTATTGAGTTCAGCATCAAGATCTTCAGTCAGCTCATCATCAAGTTTATCATTAAATCAGGGAAAGAGAAATAATCTTACTTTGCAAACGAATTCGAATCAATCAAATTTAGTTTCTTCTACTCAGACTCCTTTTCTTCGAAAAGAAGAAATCCTAGAACAACTGGAGAAAAGTTTTGGTCAACCTATCTATGGAAATCAAAGAGAACCTTTATTTGAACTGCCTAAAGAAGAAATAGAACCATCATTAGAGCTGCCTGAAGCAGAAGGAATCATGGATTTTAAAACAGGAAAAGCGACGGTTCAAACTAAATTTGAACAGGATTCAGAAGTCAATAGTGAAGCTTCCTTGACATCGAAAATACTGGAGAAAGAAGTAAAGACAGTGGTGGAAATGGAATTTGTACCATCATTGGGATTCTCTTTTGACACTCATGAAGGTAGAGAGGAATATGCACAAGCTGTTCTTAAAGGTCTAGTGACTGAGGAAGCTGTACCTAAATCTGACGACAAATTTTCAACGAGTACAGTGTCTTTTGAAAGTACTGATAGTACCAAAAATTTTGAAAAGAGAACCTAAGAATAATGAGTGATTCTGACAATGCGTGTGATGATGAGATACAGATTCTGTCTGTAGTTTGTGTACTGACAATAAAATTTTTTTTAGAAATAAGTGAATATATTTTAATTGATATTCCCTTTCACTAATTTACCAATAAAGATAGACATCTTTTTCAAAACCAACTTCTTATCTAAATAGATGTGAGCAATTTTTTATAAGATTTAGAACATTTTCAAAACTTTTATTTAAGTTTAATGCAGTTTTAAATGATATTTAAATTCCAGTTATTTATATTATGGAAATTTATAACAATTTCTTTCTAGCTTTTATATCCTAAATAAAATATTGATTAAACAAAATCCTTTTACATAAAAGTTAATTTATAATAATTTCTTTATAGCTTTTATATTCTAAATAAAATGTTGATTAACCAAAATCCTTTTACATAAAAGTTAAAATCTTGAAATATAAGATTAACTGAAATTGTATTATTGTTAGATATTTTTATATCTGTTACAAATAAATATCGTAGATAAATAATTATCGGTCTGAAAATTTTAAAAATAGAATTTTAAAGTGACTTGAGAATCACTTCCTGCCTAGAGTTGTTTATTTTCCATGCCAACCATTTCTTCATAGCAACGATATGTCAGAATGTCATTAGGAATACAAAGCAGAAAGCTTCGTAAACTTAGCACAAAATGTCAATTTTCAACTACTTGAAAACATTCTAGGTAACAATGAAACAAGATTATTTAGAATAAGTAAAATCTATAATAATTATTTATCTTAAAAATCACCAAGAAATGCAAATTATCATTACAAAAATATTTTTATTTTTTAAACACAAAAATATTATAATTTTAAAATGCGTTCAATCTGCACTTATAGGTTAAGATATAAAAAGCCTTTAAAAAATATTATTGCTTTTATAACTTGATATATTCTTGATATCCTTCTTATTATTTTTAGTAAGTTAAAAATTACAACAGTGAAATTACGATTCAAAAACTTCATATTCATTCTAAAATAATTATTATAGGAATTATAGAAAAGTAGTTGACCGGAAAAAATTATTCAGAATGAACGAATTAGAATTTGATTCGGAAACAGTCGGTGAAGATGAGGAGGACTATGAAGGGGATGAATATGAGGGGGAAATTGAAATTACACCTTCACCTTCATTAAGTATGGATTACAGGTAAGCTTATTTAATTAAAATTCTATTTAAGCTTTCACTTTATAATTATTATTAAAGAAATAATATTAAATAATAATTTTAAAGCCAAAAAATTTCCAACTAATTTAAAAATTATTACCAATTAATTAAATTTAAAAATAATTAATTAATAAACATTCAACAATAATATTAAGTTATGTCAATTAATGAATTCTAATAAAGGCCATAGCTGGGTAAGCATGGTTGGTCTGCCTTAGCAGATATTTGGTTCATATTTGGGTGGTAAGTTTCTACCATCATAAGACTAATTTACCCCAAGTACCAACTTCAAAAAAAATTTTAAATCAGTTAAAAAATAATTTTTTTTAACTGTGAAGTGAAATTGGGATCATTCTTGCAAAAATATATGTTGTTACTGAGGACGTGACTGTATTATAGGAAAAAAATTGTGGCGGTACCAAAAAGCTTGCATTGAAAAAAAATATTTTCAAAATTAAAAATTTTTTTATTCCTTTCTTATTGCCAGAATTGACTCTCCATTTTTTTAGAACCGCTGTGATAACTTGTACAATATATTTAAACCATCGAAATTGATGCAGCCATTTTCGAGAAGATTTAACTTTTTGATTTTTTAAAATTTTGTTATAACTTTTGTAAAAAAATTTTTTTGAAGTTGGCATTTGGAGTAAATTTTTTTATAATGGTTGAAAATTATATGAACCAAATATCTGTTAAGGCAGACCAACCATGCTTACCCAGCTATGGCCTTTTCAATCAAATTATCTTGTGTTTTTACTCTAGAGTACTATGGATACGAGATAGAGTTATGAAATTTCTAGGATTAAGCAGCATGAACCACCTTTTCAACGATCTCATAACCGTAATTAAAAATATTCAATAAACTTAAAAAATTCACTATTTTCATTTCCAACAATACTTCTTAAATTGGAAAATACTCTTTAGAAAGATAATCATCAAGTCGAAGAGGATTTGCTTAATTTTTTAGTACTTGATACGTATGGAGAAACAGATCTGTCAAAAAAGCTAGCATTTTTTTATAAAACTTATCGCAGTGAAACCATACAAGAAGAAGTTTCAGTATGGGAAGAAAGTAAGTATAAATTGCATCTCCTAAATCCCGACTAATAATACCTAATTGGTCTTACACAAGGAAAAAAATTTTGTGTACTTACCATTCTGTGCCTCTTTTTCTAATGACCACAGGTCACCGTAAAATTACAGCCATGGCAGCATTTGCCACAAAAGGCAGACCTCAAAGATTAACCAAAAGCGCACCTGGTAACGTCTGCAATAAAATAAAAATTCGCACATTTATGCACTGTGTGATGTAATTTATATAACGCTTAAAAGAGACAAAAACGAATAATAAATAAAAATATTCATACGCAATAAAAATTATTACACTTGAAATGTATAATTTTTTACTTTATTTAAAATATTTCTAATGCACTTCACTCTTTTATTTCCCATTAAGGCTTTGCACCATTGCATGTGGAAAGAACTTTTAATAAGTATTAAGTTTTAATAATAATTTAATAAGTTATCGTAATATCCTGAATGTTCGTATAAAAAGGAAAAGTGGAAAAGCAAGAAGAGGATAAAATTGATAAAAAGAAGGAAAAGAAACCGAAAAAGGGGAAGAAAGTTAAAGGAAAAAAAGATCCTGGTGATGTAAGCAGCTCAGGAGTGAGTGCATTTACCGATTCATCAATGACTTTAGGAAAATCCTTCTATTCTATCTTAGAAGGTGGCGAAGCCGATGAAGAAGCTGAATATTTAGAGCAAGAAGATGATGAGGAAGGAATTGAATCTCCAATTACACAGTTCAAAAAGAAATCTCAAACTAAAAGCGATCCTTCCCGTTAGTTTACATATTTTTATTAATTATTCTCTAATTAACTTTTATTAACATAATTAAAAAAATTTCCCCTCAGTGGAAACAGTCAGCTTTATGCCTCCACCTGGAGATGAAGATAAATACATTCTCACTAAGGTGAGCATTTTCCTCAATAAAGAAATAAAAAAATCATTACGTCATTATTAAAGATACTGTCTATTTTACATTTATTTTAATATACCTTCTTATTTTATTACATTTGTAATTTCTTTTATTTTATTATGTCATTTCATTGTATATTCAATTGATAAATTAAATGTGATATTACTGTTGAATTATTAACATTTAAATTATGTATTTATCTTATTCTAGAAAGTAGTCGACAAGGTAGTGCAACTTCCCGTTTTGCATATGTTTTGCGGCGAAATCGACGGTAGAAGAACTGATTTACGTGACGTAAATCTAATATATTTTATGAGAACTAGTGAAGAAGGAATTCCTTTTTATGACTCCTTCGAAGAATGTTGTGCTGAGATGCCAAGTTATGTCGTCACTGGGTCACTGAATGGCAAGTTCTTATCAACCCTAAACCGTATGGTCACTTACGTAAGTGCAAATATAAACTTTTTGTTTAGAATTATATTGATTAAATAATATTGATTAAAAAATTACGAAACAATAATTCAAGTTAAAATCATATCAATCACAGTTGTTCGTATCGCAATAATGGATATGTAAAAGGCACAACATTTTTTCCATCTTTCATTTTCCAAGATATGCTGATTATCTTCTTAGGTTTTTAAACCCCTGATTGAAAAGCAATTTAGAGGACCAGGTGCTGCTCAAAGACTGCATGCTCAAGAAATGTACAGTAATTTATCAGGTGCACTTCACAGTGAAAAAACTGCAGCAGCCTTGCAAACAATTGCAGCATCTCAGGTGTATTTAATTTCTTTTTCACTTATAAAAAACTTAACGAAACAATCATTTAATCTGTATTTTCTAATTTATTGTTATTACTTTTTTAATTACATCTTATCTTACGTATACGTAACATCTTAAGTTATACCAAAAATAGTTGCTTCAACCACTGACCCAAAACTTAAAAAAAAATTAAACTGCACTGAATAAACATAAACTATTGGTACAACAGGCTTCGGCTTTCGTGAGGCCTTCCGATTACAGAAGAATCGCATTGGCAGCAAATAAGCTGGCAAGAAAGATCGCGGAATCGGAAGAACAAAAGAGCTGTGATAAAATCTCAGAGAAGGAGGAAACACGTGCTGATCAACAGAGCGAAGAATTAATGCGGAGTAAAAAAAGCAAAGAAATTTCCCTTAGCGAAAAACAAACAGGCAGTAAGAAAATCGAATCAATGTCATGCAAATCTCATAAATCTACTCCCTCGACTACAGCTATTAGGACCGAAAAAAAAGACGAAATCCCTATAGAACCTGTGAAGAAAGACATGCTTGATTATCTGAATAAGTTATCAGCAACTATTGAGTGGTTCGTACCTATTTTTAAAACCATTTCTTTCTGAATTAATCATCTCCGAAAAACAAATGATAAAAAATAATCTTTTCAATAAAATCCGAATCAAGTAAATAATTCTAATATTTACAGGACTTTGGAACACATCGAAGGTGATACACTGCTAACGATACCAAAAATTTCTGAACTAATGGATCCAGAAATAACAGACGAAGCATTGTGCTGCAATAAAAAAATTGTAGAGCAATTGGAAGAAGTAGTTATGGCTTGGGGCAAACATATTCAGAAGGTGTTATCAAAAATTTTGTTTAAGCGTAATAAAACTTTCACAATAAATTACAATTTACCAATTTCTTAGACATTAGATGCGTACGCCAAAAAAGTACCCCAGGGACATGGTCCAATGGCTGAATATGATGATTGGAGAGATAGAGAAACTGCATTGTCAATTTTGGTCGAACAACTCAAGACTTCGACTGTCAAAAGAATATTGTCCATTCTCAATCAAAGTCTTTCAACTATTGCTTCTGCTTTCGATTTCTTCCAGATTGAACTCTGGAAATATTACACAGAAGCCAGGGATAATAACAAATTCCTTTTTACCGTTTTGAGGTATTTTAAGGTGATTATGAGATGATCTAAAATTATAAAAATATATCAATAAAATAATCAATAAAAATAAGTATAAATATAATAATAAATAAAATTGTTTATGCAGCTCATTAATGAAAGCGATTCCTTCGACGCAATTGCGGATGCTATTCCGTCATTGATGAATGGAATAAGAATGATGTGGGTCCTATCAAAGTATTATTGCACTGAAGATAAAATGGTACCATTACTTGGAAGAATTTCTTGGCAGTTGTGTCAGAATGTGACGAAAAATCTGGCAGTTAAAACTCTTTTTAAGTAAGCTGATTAATAAGTTTTTTTTATAGCACGAAAAGGATCGATCAATAACTTTAAAAGAAAATCTCAATTTTACGGATCCTTTAAAATGAAAATAAAAACTGGGAGTTTTAAAAATTATACCAAAATTTTTTTTTAGCCTTTGGAAATTTTCTTGAATTTAAAATATGGTTTTAAGGGCATATCTCAGGAACCTTTAACTACTGTGTCCCTCAATCTAGGTATCTAGGTAATTTTATAAATATCAAAGGTAATCAAGGATATCTAGTTAATTTTAATAAATACCAAATTAATTTTTGCTTTAAGACATGTATTATAGTGTAAACTATACTACAAAATGGTTTTAAATAGATTTATTCTTTAGATCAAAATTCATTGAAGTTTGAATGTCAGTTTCGACCGTAACGCTTATACATATTTGCAGACTTTTTGTAAATAAGCTAGCTCGCGCGCGATAAAAACTTATTGAAATTCAAAATTTAAATAATAATATAGGGTAAGGGCCAATTTAAAGCATTCTGCTCATTTTCTTACGAGAGAAATTATAATAAAAAATAAAAAAATGGTGTGCGTACAAAATTTAAAAACGGCCGTAACACTCGTGATACTCCTTGAAATACATATATGATAAATCCTTAAGACTATTGTAAGCCTGACAATTAAAATATTGGTATATCCTCAAGCAATTAAACAATATAATTTAAATAATTGAGTGCTTATTCGAACTTTTAGGAAACCTTTACAGGAAGTTCTCCAAAAGACTGAAGCTGCTCACAAGATGATGAGGAAATGGAAAGCAACCTACCTAGACACGAGACGAAGTATCGAGGTTTCAGGCAAAGGAATGCGATGGGAATTTGATCAGCGTCGCCTTTTCAATGAAACCGAGTACATTTCAAATGTCTGCAAAGATTTAAATGCTATTGCAAGTGTTCTGCAAGATTTTTACAACATATTTGGAGCCGAATTAAAGTCCATAATCAATGATCCGGCTCAAATAGATGCGATTGTTAAAAGGGTTGGCAAACTAATCACACCCATTAAGGAAGCTGATTTTAATATTTTCTCCGAGTTCAATAGAGAGAATTGGGAAGCTACAATGAATTGGTTTGATACACAAGTAGTTTTCTTAGAAAATGAGGCAAAAGTCTTCATTGATGAGTGTTTTATGGTGCTTATAAGTGCAGAGGAGGCGTTGTATATGTTGTTGAAGTTTAGGAACATGAAGACAAGAGCAGCTATTCAGGATCAGTTATCAAGAAAATTTGATGTTATTATGCAACAGTTTAGTAAGGAAATTGGCATGGTGGAAAACATTTTTAACCAGGGTGAGAAAGGGAGTTTTAATAATAATAATTATATTCAATTTTTAATTTTTCAATCAAATCATCTCCAAAATCATGATTAGGTAAAAGACACCCACCTCTCCTAGCATATCACCCACCAGTGGCTGGTGCCATTTTTTGGGAAAGGCAATTGTTTCACCGTCTAAAAAACCCCGTATTACTTTTCCAAAATGTCAAGGAACTGAAAAACAGTGACTTAAAGATTTTTGCATTTAGTCAATACAAGGAATTAGCAAAACATATGAAATCCTTTGAAGAGTCGAAATTTAAAGCTTGGGTGGAAAAGGCACAAAACCTAGTCGTGGCTGTCATGAAGAAAAATATTCTCACCGTGGTATCTGGTAAAGAAGACCAAAGTTTTTTTTACAAAGATTAAATTTACAATATAATTATTAAAAGTTTCGTTTAGGAGGCGAATTGAAAGTACTTCAGTTATGTGTTAAAAAGAAAAAATCGAAGATCAAAGACCGTAGCATTCTTACTTCAACAACCTCAGAATCTTTAAAAAGAAGTGATCGATTGTTGTCCAAATTCAGTCTCGGTGATTGAAGAAGAGTTTTGTAACACAAACTTTTTAGTTAAAAAAATTAGCAGATTTTTTGAAGATTTAACCAAAGCGATTCTATATTAATACTCTTTTTCTGAAAATTAAATTTCTTTCAAATTGACAGTGTCAGTTTGTTTAAAAAAAAATATTTTTTAAATTGTATGATTTAGGTACAGGTGATTCTGTAGCCGCAAGTTTGAGATCTATCATTGGTAAAAAAACACCATCATTTCAAGAAGGAAAAGGCTCAAAAGAAGACTCAAAACAAGATTCGAAAACTGTGTCGCTACCGAAGGGGTGTAAGGTTTCAACAATATCTGCTTCCACTGAAAGAAGAGATAATAAAAAAATCATGTGGTCTGAACTGATGCAAGGATCCATCCTAATTGAGCGTCAGTTGAAATTCGAACTAAATTTCAATTTGGCTGTTTTTGAAATAATTCGTGAAGTATGGAAAATTTCTGTTATAAAGATAAGTTGATGCAAGTTTAAAATTTCGATCACAAAAATAAATAAACAATTTATTTTCAGGCAGAATTACTGGAACAACTTGGTTTTGAGTTGCCTTCTGTTATCAGAGATGTTGGTATTCAAAAAAGTCGATTGCATGAAGACTTGGAGCTCGCTGAAAAAATGATCAAGCAATATAATGATATTGTGGATAAGCTAGATGATGCTGATGTACGTTACATATGGTTAATTTCAACTAAATTACATTTTTTTATAAGAAAAAATATATTGGGGTCATTCCAAAGATTTTTTAAATTTCAGCCAAAATTCTGCGCGACCATTACAGCGATTTATCTGGCGATTTTTTTCCTAATAGAAGGTGCCCAAAAACCGCCAAAAACGAAGTATTAGATTTTTCGATATAAAATTTTCTGAGAAACTTTTTTTTGAAATTTTAGTTTTTCGTGAATTTTGCGATTCTTTTCAAACCTTCATAAAAAATGTAATTTATAACCGAGTTTCATGTTTAATGGCTGAATTCATTCGTTTCAGAGAGTATTTTTAGGAAAAATATTTAGCTTCACGCATTTCCAAAAATGCACACTAGGGTCGTTTTCAAAACTGTCTATAAATTCACTAAATTTCACAAAAATTCAAAGAACTGACAATTTCTAATTTTCAAGTTAAGCGTTTTCGTTTTTGGATTAAATTATAAGGTATACTTACTGAAAATTTCATGGAATTCATGGAATTTCATGAATTAATATTTCGAGAACCCGTGATGATTTTTAATGTTGGATGGATTAAATGAAAGCTAAGATCTTATAAATTCTTGCTAAGAAATGCTAAATTTTTAAATTAACTTTCTTAGCTCTGATCAAGAGTTGAAGTTGAGATATAAAATTCTGTCGACAGTTAATAACTTTAAACTTAAATATCTTGGCGGAAAAAAATCGTTTCACGGCAAACAACAATTCATTTTAAAGATAATGAATGGTCCTTTATGTTTACGTTGACTTTAATGTACCAAAACTTGCTTTCTTAGTGAAATGACTTTACGAATACGACAAAAATAGTCATTTTTGACAACTTTAACTTTATTTGACTCGGTATTCTAAAGTAATGGGTAAATTTTGAGGGCAGATTCGGATTCGGAGCATAAAATTACTTAAGAATTCACTGTCGATTCGAAAAAATATATCAAAAGCCCTTACTAGCCCTTACAGGCTTGTGTTATTTTCAAAAAACTGTTGGGCAAATTGCTTTTATTCTTTCAAAATCTTTCACTGTCGATTCGAAAAAATATATCAAAAGCCCTTACTAGCCTTTACAGGATTGTATTTGCAAAAGACTGTTGGGTAAATTGTCTTTATTCTTTCAAAATTATATTTATTAACGCATACGCATTCTATCGATTCAGATAAAATAAAAAATTACAATTTACTATTATCTGGAACTTTTTTCTAAACCTTTTTCACGAAAAAAATACAAAAAAACACTGAAAGTCAAAAATTTTTTAAATTGAAAATTGATTCTTTTAAGAAAACTATTGATTGTAGAGAAAAATGTTTTACACAAAATATTTGTGGTTTTTCAAGGCCTTTAAGCCTGTCATAAAATTGCATTATGAAGACTGAACACCTTTCTCGATAAATGAGAGAAATTGCAAGAAACTTTTTTTTTTCATCGTAAAAATTAGTGTCACTCTGAAACTATCGACTACATGAAAAAATGCTTTCCAGACAAAATGTGTAATTTATTGAAATCTACATTTTCTATGTTCAATATTTTTCTTTGAAATGTATACTTTTCAAGGCAAAATTCGTTTTTTGACCGAAGTTGTGAAAAATCAGGGTGATTTTTATTTATGGCTGTTTTTATCGAAAAATAATGATTTCTTCAAAAAATGTTGTTTACAACATTTTAGCAAAGATAACCAATGGCTTTACTAGAATTATTTCCATGAAATTTTCATTAAGTATAATGTACCTTATAATTTCATATAAAAGCGAGATCGCTTAACCTGAAAATTAGAAATAATTGGCAGCTCCTTGAATTTTTGTGAAATTTACTGAATTTATAGACAATTTTGAAAACGGTCCTAGCTTGCATTTTTGGAAACTATTTTTGGTAAAATATTTTTTAAATATTTTTAAAATAGAAAATATTTTTGGTAAATATTTTTCCTAAAACTACTCTCTGAAACGAATAAATTCAGTCATTAAGCATTAAAATCGGTTATGAATTAAATTTTTTATGCAGGTTTTAAAAGAAACGCAAAATTCACGAAAAACTCAAATTTAAAAAAAAATTCTCAGAAAGTTTTGAACCGAAAAATCTAATACTTCGTTTCTGGCGGTTTTTGGGCACCTACTATTAGGAAAAAAATCGCCAGCTAAATTGCTGTCATGGTCGCGCAGCCGATTTAAGGGACTACACCACTGTGAAATTTTCAAAAATAATTTTTTTTGATTTTCGTGCTTCTTATGGTTTCAAAAATATGCTGTAAAATTTTTGTGGTGAAATCTCGAAAATTGTCAAAGATACAGACGATTTTGTACGGCCCCGTCACGGAGGATAATCTTTGAGCGCTCCGCCTGCCGAAACCGGATCGGCAGGAGCTGATATAGACCAATGCCCTGGCATCGATGAAGTTTGGTAAGAAATGAATTTATATGGTAATAAATGAGGAATTTGCCATTCAGAAAAATAAAAAAATTTCGTATTTGTTTATAAAATTGTTTATAAAAAATATTGTTTGTGTATATTTGATGAAAATTAATCATTCATCATCATTCCACCAATCAATCATGAAAATGAAATTTTTTTATACGTTTTCACTGAAAATGACGGTGATAGTAGATTTGTTATTTAAAACTTGTTATGAACAATAAATTATTATTATCAATCATATAATTATTATATTATTATTATCTTTTGAAAGAGTATCTTTATTGATTATGATTGTTAGCGATTTGAAATATGTACCCGAATCTCACGAAAATGATGAAATTGTGGAAATTTCTGATTTTGTCGCTTAATTTGTTTATGCAAAATTGCACACATCAATAAACTCGTACATCGGACTTGATAACTTTCTTCAAAATTTAATTCTGAGTAATTTCTAAACAAAAAATATCGGAATCCGTAAAGAATTATCACCAGAACATTATTTTGAATAGTAAATTGTGTAGTAATTGAATAGTAATTTGTAAAACTCTGACTGAAATTCGTACCCCAAACTTTGAATGCGTTTTTCTCGAAACCATATTTTTGGCCACTGCGGCACAGGTTTCTCGAAAACCACTAATCCGATTTGGTTCAAATTTTTTGAGTATTTTTAGATAAATTATCTCTCGTTCATCACGGGGATTTTTTTCATAACTTCTGGAGAAAAAAATTATTAAAAATTGAAAAAAATGCAAAAAAAACGAAAAAAGGCCGCCATTTTGTCAAAAAAAATCCCCGTGATGAATGATAGCCAGTCTATTTGTGTTTATTAATCTTGTTCGACTTTTTGTTTCAGATGATTCCAGTGACCTGTAGCTGTGCCGCAGTCCAAAAAACAGTCCCAACAAAACAAGAAGAAAAAACTTAAATCCGTTTATAACTTTTCGAAATATTGAATTTCAAAAATTCTGAAAAAAATTTCACAGTGGTGTAGTCCCTTAAAAAAAAACCTTTGCAATGACCCATTTATATTCCATTTTTCCTAACAGGTAAAACTTTTGAAGACCACCCTTCAAAATATGGAAAAATTTATACAACCTGGAGTCACACGTTTAAACTGGTATTCCTTAGGGATCAAGGATTATGCCTTGTCATGCAGAAAATTATTAAAAAGTCTAATTTCAATTGTGGGTCAAGTAAATCAAATGAAAATTGATCTAGATAACCGAATCAATTTTGAAAGTTATAATTTATGCTCAACGAATGAAGACCCTAATGATCCAGATTTTGAACTAAGGGGTTGTAAGGTTAGATAACTTATTAAAGGAATATTTTTTAATGTTTCTCTTTAAAGATTTATAAAATTAGATGTAATTTTTGCAACAGGCTTACTACCTTGAAGTAGAAGCTAAAAGGACGGAAGTAACTTGCATGATGATAAAAGTATACAGTTCTGCTACTCCATTACTGATTAAGCTGGAAAGTCTTGTTGAAGAAACTTCAAGTGGAAAGAGTCAATCAATGCAGCTGTTTTATGAAAGATACGAATACAAAATATTCACGGGTCTTATAAAGTAAGCATTTATTTAAAATTATCTGTATATTTAAGTGACAATAATAATAGAAAAATATTAAGAAACATAATATGTTTCTTTTTATTTAATCTAAATTCTATACTTCAGATGTTTCATAAGAAATTTGGAGTACTCGAACAGTCAGTTATCTGTCAATAAACCACTTTTCACTGTCGATGCAGTTTTACTAGCTTCAGAGGTGGTTTTGAGACCATCTCCTGGTGAAATTTTTACAATAATTTTACACGACATTAAAGATTTAATGGACAGAGGGAAAGTCTTCCCCAGATGGAAAAGAGGAACATGTCTCGAGTGTAATCCAAGAATGCAAGTCCAAATGGAAGATTATGTAGTCTTCAGTTATTATGAAGATATTATGAATATCCAAGTACGAAAGTACAACATTTAGCTTACAATCATTTTTGATTTTCCTAAATGATTTTTTTAACTGTCTAACTATTACAACAGGTCATCAATGATTTGATAAGGAATATACAAGATACAGCACAAAAACTATCAATGAATTGCTTAAAGTATCTTCAGAGATGGAAAAAGTATGGCAATCTTTGGTTTTTCGATAAAAAAAAAATGTGTGAAAAATTCGTATCCACTCATCCAACACTTCAAAAATACGATGAGAAATTTACATTTTATGGAACAATCCTAGACGAAATAAAGGATTTGAAAGATTATTTCGATATATTAAGCGTTAGGTAAACCTGTTTTTCTTACAAATTAAAATAAAAAATTTTTAAGTTATTCTAACTAAATATTTGACTTAAATTGTAACTTAATCAGTAAATGCATTGAATTTAATTTTCGTAGAATAAACTTGAAACCATTGCTTCGAGAAATAAAAGACCATGCCACTGAGTGGAAAACTATTTTAGGAAATTATCTTTTGGAAGAGACACTTGAATCGATGACGGATCTAAAAACAAAGTTCGATAAATATCGTGAAGAGATCGAACTTGTTATTAGTGGTTTAGATCGGTTCAAGGTTATCATGCAAGCGATCACTGATGTAAAAAAAATGTCAACTCAGGCTGAAGTCCAGTACTTGTTATACCAGGTTTAACAATTTTTATGTTCATGTATCTAATATTAAATATTAAATTATTACGAAATAAATTATATTCCAATAGTACTCCAATAACATTATTGATATGACCGAATAAAACAAAAATTGTAAAATCAATTTTTTTACCAATAAGGAAACATTCAGAACACTAAGGATGCATGAAATAAGGTTTTCTCAAGAAGACGAGGATATGGCTTATAAACTTCAACAGGATTGGGAGTCGCTTTATTTGGGTGCCCTTTATAGATCCACCACTTTGGAAACCACAAAGGACAGATTTTGTGACATGACGGTCGAACAAATTGAAGATTTTGGCAAAGAATTTTTGGAATTTGCCGAAGATTTCGAAAAAAATGGACCAGGCAGTGTTGGTGATGATTTAGACCGAGGAATTACAATGATGGACGTAGGATTTATTTTTACAAAACAGTACTTGTCTAAAATTTACACTTCAATGTTACCATTTTTCTTTCTGTCATATTTCATAGGAATACGGAAAACGAATTGAGATGCTAGAAGAAAAAAGACTAGACTTGGTGAACGCTGAGATTCTCTTCGATCTTGAACCATCAGATTATACGCCTTTCTTGAAAGTAAAAAAGGATTATGAGGGAATGGAAATGCTTTACAAATTGTATAAACAACAGAAAAATGCACGAGACGTCTGGTCAAAGACACTTTGGGCGAATCTAAATCCTCAGCAGCTGATGGATGGAATGGACGGTTTTTTAAAAGAATTTCGAAAATTACCAAGAACATTTAGAATGCTTAGTGTAGGTCAGGCATTGGATGCAACTATGAAAAGTTTTAGAAATTCGGTACCTCTTTTCGTTGAATTGAAAAATGAAGCTATGAGGGAAAGACATTGGCAGGAACTGATGGATAAGACTGGGAAACATTTCGATATGTCTCCAGACAGGTCCGGGGAGCAATAAGTTATTATTTAATTTAAGATTTTTTAAGTGACTTTTGCCAGGAAACATTGACAGATATTTTATGTAAAACAAATTTAAATGTAACTTCAATGTTTAAAAAGTGTTTAATCTATTTTGTAAGAGTTTCAGTATTTTATAAGTCAAAAAATATTTCAGAGTAAAATCTTGATGCATCCTTTCTATCCTATTTAACATTTTCACAATTCCTAGAAACCATACACACAGATTTGACTTTTCCTTTAATTAAAAAGATGTTTATGTTTTATGACTTTATGTTTATATTAAAATATATATGCAGTATTAAGATTTCAAAAAGTCATAAAATATGAACAAAAGTGGAATATTTGTGATTAATGGTGCACAACTTGTGAAATTTTCAAAAAACAAAGACTTAAAACTGATCGTGAATGACAGATTGAAAATTATAAAAATTAAATAAGATTTTAAAACCTTCGGAATTATTATAATTCACGTTCATGATACAAATAATCGACCAGACAAAAGCAATATGGAGGGGTGAGTAAATTTTATAAATTTTTGAATTCCTGCATCCCTCCAAAAATATTAAATAGCACAAACGAATCTTAACTAAAACAAAGAGAAATTTATTGGAATTATTATTCGAAAGGTTTACCTTGGAGAATATGTTTGCCATGGATTTGGCGAAAAATCAGGAAATCGCAGAAATTATTGTTAATAATGCAATCAGAGAATTAGCTATCGAAAAGGGAGTAAGAGATATTGCTGAAGTCTGGACCGCCATGGAATTTACTGTTGTAAAACATTTCAAAGGTAAATCTTCTCCTTCAATTTAAAATAAAAATTTATTTCTTTTGCAAGAAAATAAGAATTAATTACATCTTTGACTTGATGGCATTATATCAAATAGGAAATGAAGATCGAGGATTTATTCTTGGACCTGTTGATGAACTGAATCAAATTTTGGAAGACAATATGATGAATCTTCAAAGCATGTCTGCATCCCAATTTATTGGTCCATTTTTGGCAAATGTTCAAAAATGGGAAAAGTCGATGCAAACGATTTCCGATGTCGTAGAAGCCTGGATAGAGTTGCAGAGGAAATGGATGTATTTAGAGGGAATTTTTGTAGGAGGTGATATCAGAACGCAGCTTCCTGAAGAGGCAAAGAAATTTGATGATATTGACAAATCCTTCAGAAAAATCATGATTGATACTTCCAAGAGGCTGAATGTTTTGGAATGTTGTTCAGTAGGAGGTAATTCAAATTTTAAAACTACATTATATACTACATTCATTTTTTAACTTCCTAATAGTAACTAAGATTTATATTTTTTTGATAAATAAAACCGGTTCAACTGATTTTTTTTCTGAAAACATCAGTTTCTATTTTAATTTCACGTTGCAGGTCGCAAAGAGGAGTTCGAAGGCCTCACTGCTGGACTGGATAAATGTCAAAAATCATTAACCGAATACTTAAACAGTAAACGAGCTGTTTTTCCAAGATTCAATTTCATCAGTGATGAGGAACTTCTTGGAATTTTGGGTAGCAGTGAACCCAGTGTGATACAAGAACACGTTGGAAAAATGTTTGACAACCTCAGGAGATTCAGACTCGGCTTAAATCATCAGGGAAGAACAGTAGCTAGTGCTCTGATATCAAATGAAAATGAAATAATGGAATTCAGAAATGCTGTACTTGCAGAAGGGAAAATTGAAGAGTGGATGGTCCTAGCTCTTGAAGAAATGAGAAGGTCCAATAGATATTTCACTAAAAAAGCAGTCTACCATTATGGAAAGGTGATTAAAATCATAAAACATAGCAACATTTAAAACTATAAATGATAAAATGTTGATATTCTATCAAAGGCCATAGCTGGGTAAGCATGGATGGTCTGCCCTAGCAGATATTTGGTTCATATTTGTGTGTCAAGTTTCTACCATTACAATACTAATTTACCCCAAGAGCCAAATTTAAAAAAAAATTGTTTACAAAAGTAATAAAAAATTTTTTAAAAATCAAAAATTCAATTTTCTCAAAAATGGCTGAATCAATTTTGATGGTTCAAATATATATTGTACAAGATATCACTCTAAAAAAATGGAGAGTCAATTCTGGCAATTAGAAAGGAATAAAAAAAATTTTTTGAGGTTTGAAAATTTTTTTTCAATGAAAGCTTTTTGGTACCGTCGTAATTTTTTTCCTATAATACACTCACGCCCTCAGTAACAACATATATTTTTGCGAGCATGATCCCAATGGTACTCACAGTTTAAAAAAATTATTTTATTTGTCTTTACAAAGTATGCGATTCCACTGAAACGACGGGTCTTCATAATTTTAACTCATAACTCTCTTCAATGAGTATCATCTTGTATTTTTTATCTTTTTTGTATGCTATTACATACGCCACATAATGTGGCCAAAAGCACTTTTTGTGGACAAAAATCTGCCTACAAGCCAATTTTCAATGGATTTTTTTTTAAATGACCTTACGGTCATTTAAAAAGGCTTCTAGATGAGCATCATTCGAAACTATAGACACGCTTTTGCATAGATTTTACTTTACATTTTGTATTTTAGATCTTTTTTGTGTGCTATTACATAAGCCACACTGTGTAACCAAAAGCACATTTTGTGGACAAAAGTCTGTCTACAAGCCAATTTTCAATGAATTTTGATATTTTTTTTTAAATGACTTTAAAAAACTTCCAGGTATAACGAGTCGGTGCACTTTGGCCAAACAAAAATTTTTTAAACAACAAAAGAAACAATATTTTTTTCCTAACTTTTCAGAAGTACCTTTCTTTAAGGTCTTTAAATTGTCTGAAAAACAGCTAAAGTCAGCGTAATAACTATCTAGCAACAATTTACAGTAAGTTAGAATAAGGAGAAAAAACTGTTTACTTTATTTTAAACAAATTAATGAACAAAAGCCATTTTCTCGTAATTTGCAATGATAAGTTGTTTGAAATTCATAGTTTTTATAAAAAATATGAGAGAAATTAATGCCTAATTGCGATTAATCAAGAATAGCTGCAGTTTAACATTACTTAAACAATTTTTATAAACAAATGCTCAGTTTTCGTATGTCACAATGAATAGGCTTAATTTTTTTTGCAAAATATACAAAAAATGTCTTGCTAAAGACTCCTTACTGTCATTTTTTCAAATTAACAACAACTGTTAATCATTTAAACAATTTTTATAAGCAAATTCACATTTTCAACATTATTCTACCAGTAGGCCCAATTTTTTTGCGGAATCAACTAAAAATGTATTGTCAGTGACACCTAGCTGCAATTTTATTTAAATTGATAAAAACATTAATTATTTAAACAATTTTTATAAATAAAAGCACATTTTGATAATTTTCCAAGAATAGGCTCCATTTTCTTAGCGAAATCAACTAAAAATGTATTGCCAGTGACTCTTTGATATGATACTTTGGCTTATTTTTTTTTTTGTGGAATAAACTAGAAATGTCTTATCAATGATTTCTTCTTGTCATATTTGTACAATTAACAAAAACTGTTGAATATTTTAACAATATTTATAAACTAATTCACAGTTTGATCATTTTTCCAAAATAAATAATAATTCTTTTTGCGGAATTAACTAAAAAGCTAAGGTCATTACATACGTGTTAATGAAAGGTGTGTTGGGTTTTTCGTTATTGGGTTATCAAATTATCTATTTATTGGGCATTGTATCTCAACACTTTTTCTTAATTAGAAAAATATAACAAGAAGGAATAATTTACAAAACATTTTTTGTTGATTCCACAAAAAAATTAATATTTATCATTAAAAAACGAACGAACCGTGAATTTGTTTATAAATATTGATTAAATAATCAACAGTTTTTGTTAATTGGACAAATATGACAAGAAAAAGTCATTAGTAAAACATTTCCAGTTTATTCCACGAAAAAAATAAGCCTATCCATGCAAAAGTGGCCAAAATGTACATTAGTTTATAAAAATTGTTTAAACAGTTTGGTGTTCTTGTCCATTGGCAAAGTATCATAGCAAAGAGTCACTGGCAATACATTATTAGTTGATTTCGCTAAGAAAATGGAGCCTATTCTTGGAAAATTGTCAAAATATGCTTTTATTTATAAAAATTGGTTAAATAATTAATATTTTTTATCATTTTAAACAAAATAACATCTAGGAGTCACTGAAAATACATTTTTAGTTAGTTCTGCAAAAAAATTGGGCCTATTCGTGGAATAATGTTGAAAATGTAAATTTGTTTATAAATATTAAATAATGGGATTAATTGAAATAATTTAATTGATTGGTTAATTAAATTAATTAATTAATTCAATAATTAACAGCTGTTGTCAATTTGAAAAAAATGATAGTAAGGAGTCTTTGGCAAAACATTTTTGGTATATTCTGCAAAAAAATAGGGTTATTCATTATGACATACAAAAACTGTGTCTTTGTTTATAAAAATTGTTTAAATAATTGTCAAATAGCAGCTTTTCTTAACTAATCACAATTAGGCATTAATTTCTCTCATATTTTATATAAAAACTATGAATTTCAAACAATTAATCTTTGCGAATCACAAGAAAATGGCTATTGTTCATTAATTTGTTTAAAATATTATAAACAATTTTTTTGTTACTCTTACCTACTGGAAATTGTTTCTAATTAGTTATTACAATGACTTAAGCTCTTTTTTAGTCAATTTGAAGATCTTAAAAAAAAGGTACATCTGAAAACTTAGGAAAAAATATTGTTTATTTTGTTGTTAAATAAAAAGTTTTTGTTTGGCCAAAGTGAATTTTCTGCACCGACTCGTTAACCTGGAAGTCTTACGCTCATTTTAAAAAAAACATCAAAATCCATTGAAAATTGGCTTGTAGACAGACTTTTGTCTACACTGTGCAGCGTATGTAATAGCGCACAAAAAGGATTGAAAATACAAGATTTAAAGTAAAATCTATGCAAAAGCGTGTCTATGATTTAGAATGATGCTCATTTAAGAGAGTCATGAGTTAAAATTAAGAAGACCCCTCGTTTCAATGGAATCGCATACTTTGTAGAGGTCAACAAAATAATGTTTTTTTAAACTGTGAAGTACCATTGGGATTATGCTTGCAAAGATATATGTTGTTACTGAGGACGTGAGTGTATTATAGGAAAAAAATTGCGGCGGTACCAAAAAGCTTTCATTGAAAAAAATTTGCACTACAAAAAATTTTTCTTCAAAATTGCAAAATTTTTTTTATTACTTTCTATTTGCCAGAATTGACTCTCCATTGTTTTTTTTAAAACCGCTGTGATATCTTGTACAATATATATTTGAACCATCGAAATTGATTCAGCCGATTTCGAGAAAAATTAATTTTTGGATTTTTCAAAATTGTTTTATAACTTTTGTAAAGATTTTGTTTGAAGTTGTCACTTGGGGTAAATTGGTCTTATAATGGTAGAAACTTACCACCCAAATATGAACCAAATATCTGCTAGAGCAGACCAACCATGCTTACCCAGCTATGGCCTTTTGATAAAATGTTGATATTCTATAAAATTTATATGAAACAATTTAGGTCAGAAGACCTCGAACCGAGTGGATGTTGGACTTTCAAGGCATGATGATTCTTGCAGCAAATCAAATATGGTGGACAGCTGAAGTTGAGAACGTTTTCAAAAAGATTTCTTTAGGAAGCAAACGTGCAATGAAGGAGGTATTTTTAATGGAATATTTATTTAGAGTTTGGAAATTATAAATTTAGAAACATATGAATTTTACTAATGTTTAGACTTTATGTTAGTAGTATTTACAACAACTGAACACTCAGTTGAACGAAGTAGTAACCCTGATGGGAGGTGACAAACTTTCTAATAATGATCGCAAAAAACTGGATACTGTTCTAACAGTTGATGTACACATTCGTGACATCATTGATGAATTCGTCAGGGACAGCATCATGGATGCTATGGAATTTGAATGGGAAAGTCAGTTAAGGTATCATTGCTCTAGTTCCAAATGCTAAATGGTAATTTGTTAATCGTTACCTAAAACAACCTTGAATTGATCAGATTCTACTGGGTTCATGACCTGGATAATGTTTGGATGAATCAATGCACAGGAACTTTTGAGTATGGTTATGAATACATGGGACTTAATGGAAGACTTGTAATCACTCCCTTAACAGACAGAATCTATTTAACCATTACTCAGGCTCTTTCAATGCACCTAGGAGGTGCACCTGCAGGTTATTTTCCAGATATCTTAATCTTAAATCTTCAACTCTTGGTTTGATTCTCATTTTGATTCTAATTTTAATTCTAATTCTAATCCTGCTGAAATTGATTTAATCTGAAATTTAATCCCAACCATTTATTCATCAATTCAATTAGGACCTGCTGGAACTGGTAAAACCGAAACAGTGAAAGATCTGGCAAAAGCTCTAGGGCTTTTGTGTGTTGTAACAAACTGTGGCGAGGGAATGGACTACGTGGCCATTGGGAAAACTTTGGGAGGCCTAGCACAATGTGGAGCTTGGGGTTGCTTCGACGAATTCAATCGAATAGACGTATCTGTCTTATCTGTAATCTCTACCCAACTTCAAACCATCAGATCAGCTTTGCAAAGCAAAGCTCGCAGGTTTATGGTCAGCTAATCAATTGGATGATAATGACCTAATTATTAATAGAAAACTAGAATTGATGTATCTAACAAGAAATTTTCATTGATCAGTTTGAAAATCAGGACATCGTCTTAGACTCCAAGGTTGGAATATTCATAACGATGAATCCAGGATACGCTGGTCGTACGGAGCTTCCAGAATCAGTAAAAGCCCTCTTCAGACCTGTTGTTTGCATCGTTCCTGACATGGAGCTTATTTGTCAAATCAAACTCTTCAGTGCTGGTTTTCTAACTGCCAAAGTCCTTGCCAAGAAGATGACGGTGCTCTACACATTGGCTAGTGAACAACTAAGCAAGCAAACTCACTATGATTTTGGTCTAAGAGCTCTCAAATCCGTACTTAATATGGCAGGAAATTTAAGAAGAACTTCAGGAAATCTACCAGAGAATGTCGTTTTAATGAGAGCTTTAAGGGATATGAATCTACCCAAGTTCATATTCGATGACGTTCCTCTTTTCCTTGGTCTGATCAAGGATTTATTTCCCGGCTTAGATTGCCCAAGAGTCAGATATCCAGATTTTAATGACGCTGTGGAAACAGTGCTTGAAAAACATGGCTACGTCTTTCTTTCTGATCAGGTAATTACGAAATTGCTTTTAGGTTTCTTTGGTTAATGACAATGATTGAATTTCAAGGTGGACAAAGTTGTGCAATTGTATGAAGTCATGATGACAAGGCACTCGACGATGATTGTGGGACCCACTGGTGGTGGGAAGACGGTTGTGATAGAAACATTGTGTAGAGCTCAAACCTATTTGGATAAACCTACGAAACTTTTTATTATGAATCCTAAGGTATATCAATATCATTATATTTAAATTTAATACTCTTAGTGGTTCCCATTATTGAAGTTTAATTTATTGTACGAAAGGCGTGTACAGTGATTGAGCTCTATGGTGTGCTGGATCCTCTAACACGTGACTGGACTGATGGTCTCTTGAGTAAGATCTTCCGGGAGATAAATAGAGCTTCTGAATCAGGAAAAGATAAACGAAGATACATCCTTTTCGATGGAGACGTCGATGCTTTATGGATTGAAAATATGAACTCAGTTATGGACGACAATAAAATTCTGACTCTAGCTAATCAAGAGCGAATCAAATTACAGGACCATTGTAGTCTTCTTTTTGAAGTAAGCAGTTCTTTTGATAAAATTCTGTTAATAAAATCCTCTTAATAAAATCCTATTTGAAAATCCTTAATGGTGGAAATCAATAGGTAGGAGATCTGAAATATGCATCACCCGCAACCGTTTCCAGAGCTGGTATGGTCTACGTAGATCCAAAAAATCTGGGCTACCAGCCGTACATGGACAAGTGGATAAAGAGTAGATGTGAATCTGAAAAAGATTTTTTCAAATCTATGTGCGAAAAATATGTGCATGGGGCCGTAAAATTAATCATAGACGGAATGCTGGGATTGCAACAAGTGGCAACACTGAAGATGATTATCCCCCAAACAGCACTCAATATGGTAATATTTAATGCTTTCCAAAAAGCCATAGCTGGGTAAGCATGGTTGGTTTGCCCTAGCAGATATTTCGTTTATATTGGTGGTAAGTGTTTGTAAGTTTCTACCATTATAAGACTAATTTACCCCAAGTTAAACTTCAAAGATACTTTACAAAAGTTATAAAAAATTTTGAAAAATCAAAAAATTCAATTTCCTCGAAAATGGCCGAATAAATTTTGGATGGTTCAAATATATATTGTTCAAGAGATCACAGCGGTTCTAAAAAAAATGGAGAGTCAATTCTTGTAATTAGAAAGGAATAAAAAAAATTTTTGAATTTTGAAAAAATTTTTTTTCTATGAAAGCTTTTTAGCTCTGACGCAATTTTTCTTCCTATAATACACTCACGCCCTCAGTAACAACGAATATTTTTACGAGCAAGATCTCGATGGTACTTCACAGTTAAAAAAAATTATTTTAATGGCCTCTACAAAGTATGCGATTCCTTTGAAACGAGGGGTCTTCTTAATTTTAACTTTCGACTCTGAAATGAGTATCATTCGAAACCATAGACACACTTTTGAATAGATTTTACTTTACATTTTGTATTTTTGTTCTTTTTTGTGTGCTACTACATACACTAATCACTTTAAAAAATCACTAAAATCACTTTTTATGGACAAAAGTCTGTCTACAAGTCTATTTTCAATGGATTTTGATATTTTTTTTAAAAAGACCGTAAGGCTTCCAGGTATAATAAGCCGGTGCAGAAAATTCACTTTGGCCAAACAAAATTTTTTATTCAACAAAAAAATAAACAATATTTTTTCTCTACCTTTTCAGATGTATCTTTTTTAAGATCTTTAAATTGACTAAAAAAAGAGCTTAAGTCAGTGTAATAACTATTTAGCAACAATTTCCAGTAGGTTAAAAAATTGTTTATAATACTTTACAAATTAATGAACAAAAGCCATTTTTTGCAAGGATATAAGTTGTTTGAAATTCATAGTTTTTATATAAAATATCAGTGAAACAAATACAAATACAGTTTTCGTATGTCACAATGAATAGGCTCAATTTTTGGCAGAATCAACCAAAAATGTCTTGACAAAGACTCCTTGCTATCATTTTTTCTCAAATTAACAACAACTGTTAATTATTTAAATAATATTTATAAATAAATTCACATTTTCATCATCATTCGACAAATAGGTCCAATTTTTTGCGGAACCAACTAAAAATGTATTGCCAGTGACTACCAGCTGTAATTTTGTTTAAATTGTTAAAAAATATTAATTTTTTAGACAATTTTTATAAATAAATGCACATTTTGACCATTTTTGCAAAAACAGGCTCCATTTTCCTAGCAAAATCAACTAGAAATGTCTTACCAATGACTCCTTCTTGTCATATCTGTCCAATTAACAAAAACTGTTTATTATTTAAACAATATTTATAAACAAATTCACAGTTCGACCATCTTTCAATGATAAATGTTATTTTTTTGTGTGAAATCCACAAGAAATGTTTTGCCAATTATTTCTTCTTGTCATATTTTTCTAATAAAAGAAAAGTGTTGAGATACGATACCCAATAAATAGATAATTTGATAACCGAATAACCTAATAACCAAGAACCCATCACACCTTTCATTAACAGATATATAATGATCTTGGTTTTTTAGGTAATTCTGCAAAGAAATTAATATTTATTATAGAAAAATGGTCAAACTGTAAATTTGTTTATAAATATTGTTTAAATAATCAACAGTTTTTGTTAATTCGATAAATATGTCAAGAAGAAGTCGTTGGTAAGACATTTCTAGTTTATTCCACGAAAAAAGTAAGCCTATTTATACAAAAGTGACCAAAATATACATTCATTTATAAAAATTGTTTAAATAATTAACTGTTCTTGTCTATTGTCCAAGTATCAAAGCAAAAAGTCATTATGAATACATTTTTAGTTGATTCCGCTAAGAAAATAGAGCTTATTCTTGGGAAAATGGTCAAAACGTACATTTATTTATAAAAATTGTTTAAATAATATTTTTTATCAATTTGAACAACATTACAACTGGGAGTCACTGGCAATACATTCTTAGTCGGCTCCGCAAAAAATTGGACCTATTCGGGGAATAATGTTAAAAATGTGAATTTGTTTATAAATATTGTTTAAATAATTAACAGTTGTTGTTACTCTGGGAAAAATGACAGCAAGGAGTCTTTCGCAAGACATTTTTGGTTGATTCGACAAAAAAAATTGTGCCTATTCATTGTGACATACGAAAACTGTGTATTTGTTTATAAAAATTGTTTATATATGAATAGTAGTTTATAGTTGAAAATTGTTTTCCATCCTAAAATCTATAAAATTATACAGATGTTTATCTTGTGTATTTTAACAAATTTTTCCAAAAAAATTTGAAAAAACGATAAAAATTGACTAAAATAGCATTTAGTTTAACGAACGTTAACATTTTAGTTCTAAAAAAGGTTGTTTTTACTCCAGTAGCAATGTGAAGAACATATTTTATGAGATTATTAGGTTTCCTAAGCTTCAAAGTAAAGAAAAATGGGTTTTTATCTCTAAAATTGAAGAAATATCATTTTAAACGATTAAAAATCTCATTTTTCTTGTAAACAAAGCAAAATATAAATAATAGGTCATAGTTTAAAATTGCTCCCCTTCCTGAAATATACGAAATAGCACCCTTACCAGATGTATATCTTGTGTATTTTAATAGAAATTTTCAACAAAAAAATATTAAAAATCTATAAAAGTGACTAAAACAGCATTTAGTTTAACGAACTTCAAAATTTCATCCTTAAAATCGTTTGTTTTTACTTCAGAAACAATGTGCAAAACATGCTTCATGAGATTATTAAGGTTTCTGAGCTTCAAAGTAAAGAAAAATTGATTTTTATCTCCAAAATTGAAGCAATATAATTTTTAACTATTGAAAATCTTATTTTTCTCGAAAACGACGCAAAATATGAATAGCAGTTTATAGTTCAAACTTGTTCCCTTTCCTGAAATCTATAAAATTATACCCTTACCAGATGTTTATCTTGTATATTTCAACCAATTTTTCAAAAAAAATATTTCTTAAATATATCAATATACATGAAGACTTTTGTAATGGTAAAGAGCAAACATGTTTTTCACATTGTTACTGACCTAAAAGCAAACGTTTTTAGAAATCAAGTGTTGAAGTTCGTTAAAGTCAATTCTATTTTAGTCGCTTTTATCGATTTTTTTAAAAAATTTGTTAAAATACACAAGACAAACATTTGGTAAGGACATAAATTTATAGATTTATGAAGGGGAACGATTTTAAATTATGAACTGCTATTACTATTTTGCTTCGTTTTCGAAAAAAATAAGATTTTTAATCGTTAAAAACGATATTTCTTCAATTTTAGAGATAAAAACCAATTTTTCTTTACTTTGAAGCTTGGGATACTTCATAATCTCATATAACATGTTCTTCACATTGCTACTAAAGTAAAAACAAACCTTTTTAAAACTGAAATGTTAAAGTTCGGTAAACTAAATGCTATTGTAGTCAATTTTTTTCGATTTTTTCTATTTTTTTTTTTTGAAAAATTTGTTAAAATACACAAGATAAGAATCTAGTAAGGGTATAATTTTATAGATTTTAAGAAGGGACAAAATTTTGAACTATGAACTGCTATTCATATTTTGCGTCGTTTTCGAGGAAAATGAGATTTTTCATTGTTAAAAATGAAAAAATCTTTTTCAACACGCCGTGCGCAATCCTCAATATTTCGCACGCTTACGAAAAAAAGCATACGCAATATTTAGGATTGC
>JBAGKK010172507.1:0-23351 GCA_037177015.1 Euceroptres primus | reverse complement strand
TTCCAATATCGATATTGGTAATCGGATACCTCAACACTGTGATTCACAAGTCAGCACAAGGAGCGAAGCCAATCTCACAGCCTTCTGCACTGTAGCCGCGCATGCGCAGTACTAAAAATTGAGCCAGAACTCCCCTTACCCTTCTACTTACATTTCCTCGTTAAAAGAAAAAAAATTACAAAGATTTATTTTTTCCCCGTGTTAATCTTATGGGAAACTTCAGGGTCCAGGCACTACGTGTTAATATTAACCGATTTAAAAAAAACTTGTTTACTTTTTTTGGGAACCTTACAAGAAAACGATTGACGGTGACAAAGATTCCAAAAAAAATTGTTTTGAAACACCCTAGTGTACAATATAAAGACACTTTGCCTAGTGTTTTTATACTGAAACTTTAATACTGTGCCATACTGTACACTAATGTCTTTGCACTTATTTAACCAACCTTGAAGTCGGAAAAAGCCATCTATAAAACGGAATAAATTATAGCAATTGTGAGTCACAAATTGCAGTGCTTCCGCATTTGGTATCTGCTGCATTGGCATTGTTGTAAAAACTGGTTCTGATACTTGTGATTAGGCTTGTTACGTGTATAACTTAGTTATTATTCAGTCGGTGCATTTGCACTCAAGCTAGTACAAGTTGAGGCAGTGACCGCGACGACGTTAAGATATTTGCAGTATCGCGAAAACAAACTGATTTTTATACATTAGATCAATATTCTGAAAGGAAATTAATTTCCAATGACTATTATATGCGTAGTGGGTGACATTAGTTGTTGAATAATTGCCGAAGTTGCACATACTACAAATACTCTCCTAGAAATACATGTGCTCAAGCTTTTATGATTGAAAATCGATATCCAACATTGAGGGAAATTACCAAAATTTCTATCAATTTCAATACAGTGTTTCTGTTTAAAAAATTGGGTTATATCAATCTAAACTGACATTGAAAGACAAATATTTTGTCCAATATTTGTGTGTAAATTATATTGATTTACTTTTCAGAATCGTTAATTGGCGATTTTTACATATCGAATAATTATGTATTGTCGGTGTGTGGTAACAAATTTGAGAAAATGGTCCAGTACAGGATTCAGAAATCGTTCAGTGATTAGTGCTTCTATACCGGTTAGTAACCAGGAAATAGATGATAAAGATGAACTGGCTCATCCTTACGAAGATATTCCAGGACCAAAACCATTGCCTCTCATTGGAAATATCTTTAGATATTTTCCGTATATCGGTATGCAATAATACATAATAAAACAAAACTTGGGCCATTACTTTACAAATAAATAAATTGGGGACTAAGCGACCAAATTCATCTTTTATATGTTTAAAATTTAGGTGAATTTCATGATGTCCCGTTTGACGTACAAATGTGCAAATTTCGCGAAAAATATGGAGATGTTGTCAAACTTGAAGGGTTGTTTTTTCGAAAACCAATGGTTTTTTTATTTAAACCAGAATTTTGCGAACGAATGTATAGATTAGAAGGACCTCAACCCCGCAGGGAATCTATGGAAGCTTTACATCATTACAGACAAGTTAATAAAGATATGTTTAGAACGTCAGGTTTAGCCACAAGGTTCGTTCCTTCTACTATAAGAAATTTTTTTAAATAAAAATTTATAAAAAATAATTTAAAATTACGAAGATATTAAACAGCAAATTTATAGTCAGGGTGAAGAGTGGTACAACTTTCGCTCAAAAGTTAATCAACCCATGATGCAACCTCGAACAATCAAGCCACATGTGTCCCAAATTGACGAAGTTTCTAATGATTTCATTAAGAGGATAAGAGAACTTAGAGATCCTCTAACGTTCGAACTTCCTCCGAATTTTAATAACGAAATGAATAAATGGTCCCTAGAATGTACGTACTCATTTCCTTTTTGTCCAATACAGACAATTCCTGAGTATAATTTTAATCTGCAGCAATATAAAACTTAGAAAAACAAAAGAATGTGACAATAGAATAAATGATCCACTGTACATCAAAATAATACCACTGCAGATTAAAATAATAGCTTGCGATTAAATCTCCGGTAAATTAAATGTTACTAATAAACTTATTGATATTTGTTTCTAAGTAACTGCCATTGGTTAATCATTTCACATTTATAGCGATCTGTGCTATTGCGTTAGACCACCGGATGGGAAGTTTGGAAAGTAATTTAGATCCGCAGTCAGAACCGCAACAAATGATCAATGCGGTTCACGAAATGTTTGACCTCATGTTTGAACTGGAAGTTATACCTTCTCCATGGAAATTCTATAAAACAAAAAAACTTAAAAGATTTTTTGAAGTTTTAGATGTCCTCTATAGGTTTGTATTATTTATGAGAAAATAATATGAAGACTAAAACATGTATTTGTCATTAAACATTAAATTTTTTAAAACTAGAATATCTACTAATCCTATTCCATTTTTCTAGAACTTCGGCAAAATATATCAACAAAGCGAAGGAAAAGTTGAACGAAAATTCGAATTCTCAAGATGAAAGTATGCTGCAAAGGCTCTTAAAAATTGACGAACAAACAGCACAAGTCATGGCAATGGATATGCTCGTGGCAGGAATTGATACAGTTAGTAAAAATTAACTAATTTAATTACTAAATTTAAATTAACACCGAAAAATATTTTGGTTATTAGATATGAATTATAATTTTCAGACGGGGAATTCAGCGGGTTGGGTGCTTTATTATGTCTCAAAATATCCTGAAGTACAAAAGAAATTACGTGCTGAAATAGATTCAATATTGCCAAGTAAAGATTCTCCAGTTACCTACGAGGCGTTGAACCAAATACCATATGCCAAAGCTTGCATCAAAGAGACTTTGAGGCTTTCTCCAGTCGCAATTGGAAATATGAGAACAATGGTGAAAGATGTTGTTATCGGGGGCTACAGAATACCGAAAGGAGTAAGAGAAAAACCTTATATCTTAATAGTTATTCGTAACTATGGGAATCTTTTTGTTTTAGTGAAAATATTCTTTGATCCAGATGAATGTATTAGCAACACACTCAGTCATTACTCGAGATCCCAGACATTTTCCGGAAGAAGAAGAATTTATACCTGAAAGATGGTTAAGAAGCAACTCAGGACCACTTTCATCTGCGAATACACATCCTTATGCCTACTTACCCTTTGGGTTTGGACCTCGAACTTGCATTGGTAGACGATTTGCTGAACTAGAAATGACAACCCTCCTAATGAAGGTATATGAAACCTCATTTTTATCGAACTTCACGATAGGCAAGCAATAATCGCTTCTTGACATTAGTCAGTAAAATCAATAACGAGAGAAAACAAGTGATAATTGTGTAACGTTGGTAGTTTAAAAAAATGATTAACTGATTAACTTATCAAAATTTAAGAAAATATGCCTGATTTTATTAATACAATTTAGAAACCGATCAATTATTGGTACATCCAGAGTCAAGATGACTCGCTTGTAAACTTAAAACAAGAAGGGATGATAATAAACAAAAGAATATGCAATAATCTTTTTCATAAGACTTTTTCAAATCTGAGTTCAAAGATTTTAGAAATATTTGATAAATAATAACAATCAATGTTTTATAGATGGTTCGAAATTTTGAAATGGAATGGAGTCATGAACCAATGCAGAGGAAGAGTCGTTTTATAAACACCATGGGTTCACCACTTCAATTGAAAGTAATAGATCGATGATTTATTACTAGGCAGAATTTATATTCGAAATTTTTAACTCTCACATAAGACCAGGATTTAGAAAAATATGTAATTATCTTGCCAAACATAGATTAAACATTAAGGGACATGGTACAATTCTTTTTCCAGTTAGGAAAGAAATATCTCATAGTTAGTTCAGGATGCCTGACCCCTTGATAAAAGCTCAATCTAAAGAACGATTTATAGAAGCAGGCAAAAAAGAACCGAAATTAATTTCAATGCTCTTTATAAGAGGCAGTAACACATTTCTTAGAAAAAATTAATTTAAGACAAAATTATTTGTCTAATAATATTTTTTTGACATTTTATGTTTTTCCTTTAATCTTACTAAACATTCGTAATTTTTATCTAATCTTAATGAACAATAGCTCATTTTGTTCATTGAAACATTCTCTACAATTATGTTCGTTGAATTTTATTAAAAATAATTTTCTTATGATTTGTTAAATTAACAAATTTTCTACAGCCTATAGTTTCTAAACAAATTATTTTTAGTTGGTTTTTCTTTATATGGGCTTTAGGGTCCAATAATAAAAAAACCGTGTTTTTAAACAGACGTTTGCACTCATATAGGAGTCCTCTTCAGCGATTTATTTCTAAACAAAACCGAAATTACATTTTCAGTAATATACTTTTGATACATAGATAACAATGATGAAAAACGTATATAATTATAGAAATTAAATTGCAATTATAACGCTGTTTGTTGTAGCAGTTTTTGTTTTTAAATATATATTTTGTATAATAAATTTTGTGATTATTAATCATTGATTATCACAAAACATATTATACAAAATATATATTTAAAAACAAAAACTGCTATAACAAACAGCGTTATAATTGCAATTTAATTTCTATAATTATATACGCTTTTCATCATTGTTATCTATGTATCAAAACTATATTACTGAAAATGTAATTTCGGTTTTGTTTAGAAATAAATCGCTGAAGAGGACTCCCATATGAGTGCAAACGTCTGTTTAAAAACACGGTTTTTTTATTATTTGACCCTAAAGCCCATATAAAGAAACACCAACTAAAAATAATTTGTTTAGAAACTATAGGATGTACAAAATTTGTTAATTTAACAAATCACACGCAAATTATTTTTAATAAAATTCAACGAACATAATTGTAGAGAATGTTTCAATGAACAAAATGAGCTATTGTTCATTAAGATTGGATAAAAATTACGAATGCTTAGTAAGGTTAAAGAAAAGACACAAAATACCTAATAATTATTATTAGACAAATAATTTTGACCTAAATGAATTTTTTCTAAGAAATGTGTTATTGCCTCTTCCAAAATGCATTGAAATTAATTTTGATTCTTTTTCTCCTGCTCCTATAAATTTGTTTTGAGTTTGAGGTTAACACCTATAAGTAAGACATGTAATTCTATTTGTTAATAAAATTTGAAATTTTTTATAAAAAAATTCCATTCATTAACATTTAATCACTATCCTGGTATTTCGAGTCAAAAAATGTCCCCCTTTTGAAAAAAATCTTTTCCCAAAAATATATTATATCCACCTATTTCTCCTAAAATTGAACTACTCAACCGCTACACAGTGAGGAATAATGATGAAAAAATGTTCAAAATACGATTCCGGCTAAAATTGTGAACCGATTTGCAATTCTTTGTTTTTAATTGAAGCTAATTAAATTCTTAAGAAATCTATGAAAAGCGATATTCGAAAAAGGTTGTTAACTTTTTTTTAAGATACCGATGCATAACAATGCATAAATTATTCAGATTGATTGACATTAAGGTGAAATCGATAAATAAACATTCGGTAAGTACTATTTGACAGTTTATAATAAATAAATAATTTGTTATTAATAATTTTATTGTTATAAACAGCAGACTTAGATTTTGTGTTGATTTTGAGTATTTATGAAGTGATTTTTGTCTGTCATCCAGCTTAAAGTAATGTGCAAGCATTATAAAATAAATGGTAAAATATTTCTCATTATTATCAACAAATAATATACACAAATGTAGGTGTTGCGCAATTTTGAAAGTTTGAGGTACTTTTTTTTGGAAATTTGTTTCAATTGGTTTACCAGTGATACTTTACTGCAGTACATTGTCATTTCATGACAAATGTGATTGTTATAAACAAATAGTATATATAAATTCGCTGTTTGAACATTTTTTTTTAGTTTTACGTACTTTTTTTTTGGAAATTTGTTTCAAATGGTTTTCCAGAACTACTTTAGTATAGTGCATTGTCATTTCATTACAAATGTGTTTGCTAGTCTATTTTCATTTCATTAAGAACGTTATTGTTATAAATAAATTGCATAAATAAATTCGCTATTTGAGAAATTTTTTAAAGATTGTGGTACTTTTTTTAAAACTTGTTTGAATTGAAAAAATTCCCAAAAGTAAGTACCTGAAACTTAAAAGAATTGCTCAAACATTGAATTTGTTCATAACAATCACATTTGTCATGAAATGGCAATGTACTGTAGCGAAGTCTTACTGGCAAATCAATTGAAGCGAATTTCCAACAAAAAAAGTACCTCAAACTTTAAAAATTGCTCAACCTTTGCATTTGTTTATATTATTTGTTTATAACAATGTTTATAACAAAATATAATACAATTTATTTCACAATGCTTATACATTACTTTAAGCTGTATGGCAGACAAAAAACACTTCTTGAATATTCAAAATCAACACAAATCTCAGACTGCTGTTTATAACAATACAATTGTTAATAACAAATTATTTATTTATTTTAAACTATCAAATAGTATTTATCGAATGTTTATTTATCGATTTCACATCAATTTCACTCAATCTGATCAATTTATAGGTCGATACCAAAAAGTTATGAAATTCAAACAGTTTTACACATTTTCATTATTTAATATATTTTTGTGAATACCACTGGGATAAAGTACTGACATCGAAGTAGTTTTTGGTAAAGTTTCAAAATTTTAAGAGCCTTTGATTAGAAATGGGAAATTAAAATATACCCAAATTAAAATTGTGAAATAATAACAGCAAAACTTTATAAATGATTGATACTCAAACGAGTCATTTGTGTTAAGATAAGGAATCTAAAAACTATGAATAGGGATAAATATTTTAGATTTGAAGATGCTTATAAATGTTTAGTAACTGTCCCTGAAGTTTCATATCCACTCGGTAATCCCCATATTTTAGGTTAGAATTTGGAAAAAATCACTTTAAAGAAACTAAAAAAATCAAAAACTCATTACTTTTAGTCCTACGCAAGTGCTCGTATAAGCATAAACATGTTTATTGTTCACAACTTCAAAAAATTTCTGTAAATTATGTACCATACGATTTATCCACTCGGTAACCCATTTCTAAAAAGCGTTAATTGAATAAAAATATAATTGAAAATCTGCAGGCACAGTCAAATAAAGTGCGAAAAAAGAAATTTTTACAATTATTTAAAAAAATTTTATCTCTACTCTACATATTTTAAAAATAATTTTGAAATTTATTTTTCTGCGTTTATTGAATGTCCAGTCGGTAACCTTCCTAACATAAATTATTTATCTCCACTGAAAAAATGATTCTTGATCTCTTAAACTTGTATTTTCATTTTATTTTGGATCACAATTAATGGCAAAAAAAATACTTTAGCTACCGTAGAGTGGGACTATTCACGCATGGTGGGGCTAATATGTACAACTCATTTTAAGTATGTTTTTTAATATGAAAATTTGAATCAAAATAATAATGTCCTAACATATAAGATTTAGATGGATTTCTACTTTACTGAAGATAGGGATGAAATTTTATGGAACTCCTGCACAAGCATTGAAAAACTGGTTAGACCTCCAAACTTTGTATTAGTTCAATAGCTTAAAAATAATAAAAAATTCTCGACTGCCCGTGTTTTTCTTCCCAATTCAAGTGGTAGAAAGAATTTGTTTCATAAATGCGAGTTTGTGCTTTTATTAATTAGTTCAAAGGTGATATATGAAAATTCGAAGATCGGCAGTGCAATTCGGCTGGTTCAGCAAATTATGATATGTGCTAATTTTTCAACTTTGTTCACTCGGGTATTTGTTTTTATTTTAATTATTTCTTTTTTAAAAAGATAAGTTGAAATAATATTTCACAATAATTGATAGTTTTCGAAATTTGACTGTATAAACTATGAGGATACTTGTCAGAAACCTAACCCCACTTTTTAATTTTTATTATTTTCGTTTTTGCAGCTCAATCGGTGACAGAATCGAGTCTTTATGCTGCATTTTGAAGATTTTAACATCAATTATAAGTGAAAATGTTATCTCTAAAAAGTTATCTGTAATTATTACTATTTTAATATAGAGCTAATTTTTTTCTTCTCGGAGAAAATTTGTATCAGTTAAATTATAGATTAAAAGATCAGTTAAATTATTGCTCAGTTGGAGTGGCCAGTAAATTAAATGGTTAGATATGACCTTAGAATCTTAGATGAATGTTAAAAAAATTATAGATCCTTCTAAACATATAACTCATTAATATTATTCTTGATGTTTACTTAATTGTTTTATTTTTTTCTGTTTGGTAAATTTTAAACTAATCTGACTTTCTTAATTAAACTTTTTTTCATACTTTATCATTCGAAAATATCCTCAAATAGTTAAATAATAATTCTAAATAGAAGTTAAATATTAAAAAATTGTTTTATTCATTTAAAACATAAAAAACAATAGTTGTACCTATTTAGAAGATCGGCGGTACAACTTTTGAACAATGATGCTCGAACTGTCTGTAAAAATAAAAAAGCTAAAAAAAATTTTTCTTGTGAATAAAGTTCTAAAGACCTCAAAAAATACGTGAAAGTTGTATACCTAATAGCCCCACTCTAAGGTAGTTCTGAGAAGATTTTTTTCAAAAAATCGATAGGCAAAATCTCTCCACTTTTTGGCAACGACCCTTATGCATTGTCAATGCATCAGTATCTTAAAAAGTTGTAATTTTTTCTAAGTTTACATTTAAATAAAAAAATTAACAACTTTTTAAAAAAATCGGCTCTCAAAAATTTCTTAAGGATTTATTTAGCTTCAATTTAAAAGCAAGGAATTGAAAATCGGCTCACAATTTTAGCCGGAATCGTATTTGGAACATTTTTTTAACATTATTCCCCACTGCACTGTGATCCCTGCTACATTCCTATATCAAATTTGAGATGAGAACAAATATTTCGTTCATTTAAATGTTCAAAACTTGAAGTGCATTCCTACTGTTATGTTTCTGCAGGTTCATACATTTTATACAAAGCTGGATTTTTGAATGTTCTTTAGTGATATCAAATAAATTCAGGCATACATCAAGTTATTGCTTACAAGACATTTTAGAGCACAAAGTACAGGGAGTGTATATTGGGAAATGGTACTAGGCTGGTTTTCAAACCGCCGTCAATCGCTCTGTCATCATCGATCAGCTCCTATCATATTCCCGTCCATTCATATTCTGAACAAATGGAAACCCCTCTAGAGTCTATAGATTAAGCACCTTCTGGGATTTGACCTACTTTCTGACACATGTCGACTGACCTGCACTGATAAAAAAGATTTCACGGTTCCAAACGTTATTCTACCGCTTTTTGCCCGACTGAACTCAAGGGAGTATTTTCAGAATAAAATAAATGCATTAACAAACCCACCATTTTAAATTAAATCACAAATTGCACAATAAATCATAATAAAAGTTTCCTTTTGTAAAAAACATTATCAAATCAACTCAACAATATAAACTCTTTAACTTTGAATTAGTCAAATTTCACTAATTCATCAGTGATTCTATGCTGCATGGCTATGGCAATTAGTAGAACTCTACTGACAATCAGTGGAAAATAACTAAAATTTCAGTAGAAATTCTACTGAAATTTTAGTAATTTTCCACTGATTGTCAGTAGAACTCTACTAGTTGCCATAGCTAGAATAGAGGCATCGATGAATTAGTAAAATTTGACTAATTCAGATTTAAATAACGTCTTTAGAAATGTAGTCATTTATAAATTATACAGTACCGGTCAGGAATATGAGACCACAAATAAAGCGAATACTCTGAAAAATTAATTTCATAAAATATAGAAATTAATATTCCTATGTATGCTAACAAAATTAAAATGTAATATAGACTGATTTTAAATATTTTTCCTAATTATACGTTATTGAAATTTGACAATTTTTCTGTGTCAACTTCAGTTTTTGACAAAATGGGGGAAAGAATTGGAGAGTTCTCTCCAAACATTCATGAAATTCTATGGAGACTTAACTTTAAAATGAGCCTAAAGACATTAAAAAATGTTATTTATTTCGTAAATTATTGCAATTTTTAGAAAAAACGAAAAATGCACTATTTTTGCAATATTTTCTTGCAGACTTGACAAAATCACTTCAACTTGGGCTTATTTAACGCAGAATTTCAATAGCTTTCGTATTATTTTAAGAAAAAAATTTTATCAGAATATAAAAAGAGATTATAAAAAATTGAAGAACGTACGCATCGCACAAAAAACAAGAGGGGTGACATTCCAAAAGAGCACAAGTATCGTTTTTAAAAAATGATATTATTAGCTCAAAAAATCAGATAAATTTGTGACATACATTGTGACAGAAGGCTTTTTTTATAATGTCACTTTTCAATTTTTTTTGCAATTTTTCAAATTTTTTGTGTTAAAAATTTTTTTTGCATTTTTAAAAGTTTTTGCAACATTTTGGAACTTTTTGCAACTCCAAAATTCCAAATCTGTTCTGAATTTGCGTCTTTGAATTGAAAATTAAAGGTTATACATCACCGTCTAAACTAGAGAAAACAAGCACCTTGAGAGAAAAAATAATCCCCTCATTTACTCAGAACTGAATGACTTTCTTCAATCACACTTTTCATGCCTCAATTCAGCACTGTAGTATTTCGGGAGTAAGTTTTTATGTATTTTCTAAATTGAAAATTATATTTTTAATCAATGTCCAAAGTTGAAAAAACATGCATCTCTAGTGACGCACCTCACGACAAGAAAATCTTGATCTTGATTAATATCGCTCGAAATTTCGAGAATATTTTTAACCAAGATTCTTGAATAGTTTAATGTTTTTTATGTTTTTTTTCGAGAAGTCTTGCTTTTGACAACATAAAGTAGGGTGAAAATATTTAGGTAACCATGGTAACATATAGATTAGTGTCATTCAATAATTTTTTCAAGATTCTTGATAATGACAAGACAACATCGAGACAAGATCTTGGACGACAAGATCTCGCTTGAATGCGTCACTATGCATCTCAAAGGAAAAAATATCCCCCCTCTATTTTCTCGGAACATAATGACATTTTCCAATCAAACTTTTATTGTGTCGATTCAGAATCTCAATAACTAGAAATCAAATTTTTGTTTTTTTTAAATTAAAAATTTGATTTTGAATCACTGAACAAAGTTGAGAAAACGTGCGTTTTGAGTGAAAAAAAATTCTCCTTCCATTTTCTCGAACCCTAATGGCATTTTCTAAACAAACTTTTCACGATTCAATTCAGCGCTGGTTTATCACGGGAGCTAGTTTTTAGTTTTTTCCTAAATTGAAAATTCGCTTTTTAAGAATGTTTTTTATCTCGCTTGAAAAATTGTAAAAATGGCATTTATGTCCTTTTCGAACGCCACCCTTCATTTGTTACCGATACTGCAGATTTGGGATGAAATTCGAGAATCCACTCCAAATTGGCTTCAATTAACAATAAAATTATTAATTAAAGAAGCAATAAAGCACTCGTAAAATTAAAGGTTGACTTATATTATATAGACTTGAATCAATGGCGCAATCAAGTCACACATGGTTTGAATCGAGCAACTTTCTGGCAACTTCATCTCTGAGATGCGAAAGTTTACAGAAGCACCAACTTCGAAAGTTGGTCTTGCCTTCAACAATGAAATGAATAAGTGATCTCTGAGGGACACACGCGAAAAGCACAGTTTTCAGTACAAATGTCACTGTACTAGTTTTCGGTGTTTATTTCGTCTGCTCGGTGAAGCACGAAGTGCGTGCATTTACTATAAAAAAAAATAAGTATTTGTGCACCAAGTGTTTCTATAAGGTTCATCAACACCTAGGACTATAGACCATCTTTTATACAAAATGAAAAAGAGCAAATGTTCTCGTTCTCGTTCTTTAAATAAATTGTAAATTAGACAAATTAATTGGGTTTAATTTAATAAATTTTGAAATTTATTTACGGGAACAGAGCAGATTTACATTCCAAAGGCGAAATGGCATGTCTTCCCAAATTTCTGAAATTTTCAAGGGACACGTCGCCTCGCAACATTAATGTAAGAATATCTCGGGAATCATTACTCTCTCCTGTGGGATTTACTTACCTAGGAAGAAGATATAATAAGTTATCCTACCAGAAAGACGTATGTTCCTCTATTCAAAGATGCGAGTCACGTTCAAAGCGAGTCTGTTTAATTCCCTAGACGAACTGAAAGTCTGAAGCCTCAATCAGCCCTGATGAACTTGCACTAAATCCTATTTCACAAGAAAGAAAGGGTACGCATTGCACTTATTTTTATTCCAATGACGATTATAATAAATTAGGTGATATAACTGAGTTTTAGGTCTATCTTTAGTGGCAAAACCTTAAAGCTGTTGAAATTAATGATTTCAGTATAAATTAAATTTAAAAAAACTATAAGGCATATAGAAGAATTCAATTATTTAACTAATTTATCTTCTGAAAATGCACTGCTAGAAATGTTCGCAAATTCCCGGAACTTTTGGGTTACGAAAATAACAGAAATTTTTATAAAATTTATGATACTTTTCAAAAACCGTATCTGAAAATTACTAAGTTGTAACTGAAATTTACAAAACTGTAACTGAATTTTCATGAATTTGTCTAAAATTTCAGTTACGGTAACTGAATTTTCCTAAATTTATCTTAAATTTACCAAATTTTAACTGAAATTTACCAAACTGGAACTAAATTTTTAGTTACATGTAACTGCATAAAGATTCAGATGCACTTTTAGAAATGTTTGTAAATTTCCGGAACTTTTAGGTTACGTAAGTAACAGAAATTTTTTCTGTCACAGTTTCGGAATTTTAAGTTACAAGTTTCAGAATTTTCAACTACAAGTATCATAAAATTAACATAAAAGGACTGAATTTCCCGTTGAATTGTTAGAAATTTCCATGGCATAAAGACTGAATCTTTATGTAGTTACCATTTCTGAAATTTCAGTTAAAGTTTGGTAAATTTCAGTTACAGTTTGGTGAATTTCAGTTACAATTTGGTAAAATCAAGAAAAAGTTTAGAAAATTCAGTTGCAAGTAACTGAAAATTCAGTTACATTTTGGTAATTTTACGATACTTGTAACTGAAAATTCTGACACTTTTCACTTAAAATTCCGAAACTGTAACAGAAAAAATTTTACGTTCAAGTAACTGAAGCTTTATGCAGTTACATGTAACTGAAAATTTAGTTACAGTTTGGTAAATATCAGTTACAATTTGGTAAATTTAAGATAAATTTAGAAAAATTCAGATACCGTAACTGAAATTTAAGAAACATTCATGAAAATACAGTTACGGTTTGGTAAATTTCAGTTACAATTTGGTAAATTCAAGAAAAAGTTTAGAAAATTCAGTTACATTTTGGTAATTTTACGATATTTGTAACTGACAATTCTGAAACTTTTCACTTAAAATTCCGAAACTGTAACAGAAAAAATTTTACGTTCAAGTAATTGAAGCCTTATGCAGTTACATGTAACTGAAAATTTAGTTACAGTTTGGTAAATATCAGTTACAATTTGGTAAATTTAAGGTAAATTTAGAAAAATTTAGATACCGTAACTGAAATTTAAGAAAAATTCATGGAAATTCAGTTACAGTTTGGTAAATTTCAGTTACAATTTGGTAAATTCAAGAAAAAGTTTAGAAAATTCAGTTACATTTTGGTAATTTTACGATATTTGTAACTGACAATTCTGAAACTTTTCACTTAAAATTCCGAAACTGTAACAGAAAAAATTTTACGTTCAAGTAATTGAAGCCTTATGCAGTTACATGTAACTGAAAATTTAGTTACAGTTTGGTAAATATCAGTTACAATTTGGTAAATTTAAGGTAAATTTAGAAAAATTTAGATACCGTAACTGAAATTTAAGAAAAATTCATGGAAATTCAGTTACAGTTTGGTAAATTTCAGTTACTATTTGGAAATTTTCAGAAACGGTATTTGAAAATTATCTTAAATTTTATAAAAATTTCTGTTACTTTCATCACCTAAAAGTTCTGGAAGTTTACGATCATTTCTATCAGTATACTTGTAACTGAATTTTCCTACATTTTTCTTAAATGTACCAAATTGAAACTAAAATTTACCAAACTAACTGAAATTTCAGAAACGGTAACTGCATAAAGCTTCAGTCTCATGACTGAAAATTTCCATGAAAATTTCTAAGTTTGTTAGAAGTATACTCAAATTTTAACAATGTTAAAATGTTCGATTCGTTTCTTTTACAAGGCAAAGAATAATTTTACTAATCAAATTATTATTCAAAAATATCTGTTAACGATTCCTTCTTATTCTAGACAATCTTCTAATTCGGTTTTAAGCAATTATTATGTTTTTAAGAACTGCTTAAAATGATAAAGAATTAAGAATATGTATTTAAAGTAACTCAACTCAAGTTTGTTATCTCAAATTAAAAATTTTTCTCTCGAAACTTGAATGAGATTACAAATACGAATACTATTCTATTTTATGATATGCATTGTATCTTCATTGCGTACACATGCGTAACATGTAATGCAGTCTACCAGCACCGAAATGTCTGTTGCATTACGCTCCAACGGTAATGCGAACGTACCACGCGTACGTCCTATGCACATAATGACAGGGTACAACCTGCATTTCGCTAGAGGAATATTGAACGACGTGAAATCGAGCATTTACAAAATTGCTCTAATAAAGTCATCTGATTTCCATTTTCCCGAAGAAAATTGCTATTTTATCCTGAATTATGTTAAAATATTGATCAGAAAAGAATATCTTTAATTCATTAAAAGAATACCTATTCATTAATCTAGAATAAGGGAACCTAATTTGAATCAAAATCCTTTAATTTCTCAGTGACAATGAACAAAATATTTTTAATAATAGTTCTTAATTATCTATTACTAAGTAAGTAATTTAATAAAAAATTTCAGCAGAAGCAAAAATGTCATAAAAATTGTAGAAAATTTAATTTTTAAATAAATTTTTTGATTTAGCAAATCTAATCACCTACTTTTATTCCTTAAATGGGCAATTTGTCCATTTTATAATTTCAACTTCACATAACATATCGTGCAGAATTATTTTACGCCCTTAAGGTGCAAATAATGAGAAGAGAAGAAATTATTGCTCTGTAGAAAAGTGCTGGTTGTTCCTATTTTTTTTTATCACACCAATTAAATGCAACAAAGTGAATTCGTGAGATTTCACAGAACCCGTTATTCCAGGCTGGTATAAAATGTGACTTTTAATTAAACGACTTTTATAGATATGACCTCTCCTGCAGCGACCCAAAAAAAATTTGGTTCACTTAACAAAATGGTTTCGTTGATTGCATTTGATTGATTAAAAAAATTTGGTTAAGTGAACAAAATTGTTGCTGAGTAGATCAAACTCGTTTGCTTCAATCAGCCAAAGTTTTTGGTTGATTCGATTTCTCAATTGTACAAAATAATTTTGTGATTGAAATGTTTTAATTAAATTCACCGAATTATTTATATTGGCTACTTTCATTGTAACATTTTACTCCTCTTTTCGTAGATTTTTATTTCACTAACATAAATGGAAGTAGACTTCTCAAATGTATTGTATGAAAACGGAAAAAATATGACTAACAATTTTTTTAGCCTAAGTATTTAAATAAGAGTGGTTTTAACACTCATCTTCAGGCAAATAAAGCATTTTTGTATGGCAGGGAAACAGTACTTGATTAATTAATGATAATATCAAAGAGTCACGCACAGGCCATATGGCGTAAACTTTTGTCGGGTGCCGACAGGGTGCTTTTGTCTCTTAGACATTTATAAGCTTTCAAATCAGCGCGGACTCATACTCAGTGGTAAAAGATTATCTTCACGTTAATAAATTATGTCCTCATTTTAAGAGGACTAGCCTGCGTAATACACCTAATGGATCTAAGCTTTTAATGTATCTCACTTAGTAATACAAATTGAAATATATTATGCGAAATAAGTTTTAAAGAATTATATTAGCCGAAAAAAACAAAAATTATTGACAGGCCGAGCTATTTTATACTTAAATTAAAATATTTTTTTACAAAAAATTTGACAATTATGATGCACTTTTTTTAGCATGAAACTGATTGAATTTATCGAAACAAAAAAGATTGAAGGATATAGAGTCAACGTCCAAGTCGGACAGAGAGGAAAAAAATAGAAAAGTAAAGAACGATCGAGATTCGTCGAGAAAAATGGCAAATCAATCATTGAAGGGCAAACGGTAGAAGAATCACCCCTTTAAGAAAATCCCCAGAGATCAATAGGTTTAATGGAGCATGTTACGATTTCCGCCGAGGCAATGGAAGAAGACCCAAGTCTGTGGTTTCCGATTTCCGCCGATGAAATGAAAATCGGACAAGAACTAGGAAGTTCGAATCGATTGAGAGAATAGGTATTTTCTTAAAGATTTCTCCAGGAAAACGTGGTGAAGTTCGATTTCACTTTATAAAAGAAATTTGGTCTGCATTCTCAACTTGGAAGAAATCCAAACCATATTCACATTTGTTAGTTCAAATTCGCTGGGGAAAAAAACTTTATTGACTCAATAAATTCTCTGCCAACGAAAAAGATTTATTGAGTAAACTGAATTTTATTTAAGTTAAAAAAACATCAGTATTGAGTTTGTTAAATAGTTTTTTCATCGTTAGCAAATTCATTGCATCTACCTTCGTTTTTATTACAAGAATAATTTAAATGTAAGTACTTATATATGTTTATATGGGGCATTATTTCTCAAGTGTACCCAGCCCAAAAAGTGAATTTCTCCGAATCGGGCTCAAATTTACGAAAAGTTTATTCCGTTAGATGGCACTTCAAAAAAAAGAAAGATTGATCAGTTTGGTCTTGCACTTTCTATTGAAATCATCTATAGATTTGTTGGTGCACTTGTATAGATTTGGCAATGGGTTAAACGTGACAAAAAATAACCTAAAAATTTTGAAGAATGGTTACTGTCGTAATAAACGGTAATAAAATTTAAAAACTGGAGATTCTATAATTTTGCCAGAATTTATTATCAAATCACTTAAGCTTTGATTTTTAAAAATAATTTTGAATAATGAAACCGTTCTTCAAAATTTTCAAATTATTTTTTGTCACGTTTAACCCTTTACCAAATCTATTAAAGTGTACCAACAAATCAGTAGATGATTTCAATATTATCAGATCCTTGAATAGCGAAATGTCGTTTTTTGTTGTTTTTGAAAAATTAAATTTTAAGCAACCTGGTAAATTCAAAAAAAATTTCCTATGCGCGAAAAAAATTCGGAAAATTCTTTGCATGTACAGTTTTTAATAAGAAACAATATTCTAAAAACGGAAATTCAAAAAAAAATGTTGTTAATTTTAGAACTTTTTGAAAATCTTCAAAAATGAAATTTTTTTAATTCCATTAATTGCGCATTTTTAATGTATAAATAACCTTTATACTTATTACATTATGTACATTACATGTAAATTTCACATTAAAAATGCTAAGGGTGCAAAATGCAAAAATGCAAAAAACTCGAAACTCGAAGTTCGAACGAGTCGAGTCAAGCTTATTATGTTTCGAGTCGAGTCGAGCTGAACTCGATCCGGTTTGAGTCGAGTCGAGCCGAAAATTTCGGGTACTCGAAAATTCGAGCATGCTCGAACTCGATTTGACTCGAAAAAAGTTGGCTCGGTTCAACTTGAAATTTCGAGCTTTTTGCACACTCTTAAAAAATGCGCAATTAACCAAATTCAGAAAATTTCATTTTTGAAAATTTTTTAAAAATTCTAAGATCAACAAAAAAACTTTTTTGAATTTCCGTTTTTAGAATATTGTAAAATCAAAAATATTTGTGATTTTCAAAAATGATGGCTAAATTTTGAATTTATCAACATTTTTTTTCATTTCATTCGAAAGATTGGGAAATAATCTATCGAAAACGTTTGAGTCAAAATTTTTTATATGCCATACATAAAAAGATATTTATATCCGAAATAGAAGCTCTTTGCGCAAAGTACAAAAATTTCACCCCCTCTAACTCGGCGAGTTTTTCTTTTTTTTATCTTTTTTTTGAAGTGACATCTAATAGGACTAAACTTTTTGTAAATTTTAAGCTCGATCGGAGAAATTCATTTTTTGGGGTGGGTACATTTGAGAAATAATGCCCTATATGTAATTTGAAATAAAAGATCTTATCTATAGTTTTTAATATCAGCAGAAAAATAAACCCAGTAAATCATGAGATATTATTTTAATTTGCAGCGTCATTATTTTTATCTGAAGTGAATCATTTATTCTATTATCACAGTTTTTGTTTTTAATTTCTCATTTTCCTGCCGATTAAAATAATACGTTAGGATTTTCTGTGAAGTCAATAATTTGAAAATGCATTAACATCAACGTCATCATCAAATATTGTTAACGTAGTTTTTATAACATAATTTAACTTTTCTGGCTAAAGTGACGTATCACTCTTGGTAGGTTACGAGCATTCTTTATGATCGATGGCACTAGTTCATTGATTCTGTGATGGGGTGTGATAGCAGATAATCGATCACAAAATACGTGCTAAGAGAATCCATCAAAAAAGCTAAATATTTATTGACATTTTGACTGAAAGTGATATTTTGAGTAACCAGAATAATATTTACATAAAGGTACTTTTAATGTTTCTATGTTCAACCAATTTTCATGATTAATATGAGGAAACGAACATATTTAATAATTGATCATAATGAAGCAGAAAAGTGCTCATGAAATAAACACTATCAAAATAAAAAAATAAAAAAACACTCGAGATCAAATTCGTTTTTTGTGAAAATTAAAAATGATGTATTCAAAAAATTTCCTGCTAATATATGAAAACTAAAAATATAATCTTTTGGATGGATGCACTTAACTTCCTTACACAAAGCAAAACCGAAATTAATATTCATCAAAAAAATATGTTTAAATTCACAAAAAACACATCAAACAAAACTTCCACGGTTTTCAATTTTATGTTAACTTCGTTTCCAATATTCGTGATTTCATGCAAGTCGAAAATAACCAGTTGATTTTTAACTAAAGTTTTATGGAGAGAAGAACATATTTTCACACAGCGGTTTTTTTTCACAAAGAAAAGGAGGATAAAAATGAGTGATAAAGTGATAAAATGATAAAGTGACACAGTGGATTCTCTTTTGCTGACCTATCTATTCGAAGTGAGGTCCTTTTTTATTGGATACTTTTTGAAAATCGCAATACCACTTTTTGAACCATATAATGCAGATTAGAGAGTTCTTTGTTAGAGTTTCAATGGTTTGGAAGCGCGTATACACGTTTTCAACGTAGTTTTCGATATTTCATCTCCCAATTCGAGGAACATTTGCTCCATTTTCAACCTTCAATATAGGTTGAAAAAAGTTCGAATAAACCTGGCCCATTCGCAATTGAACGTGATATTGACCTAAGGTGGTATCTCGGGAAACAGTATAACCGTTTATAAAACGAGGTCGACCGACAAGGCAATAAGCAAAAGCTCTTGAAACATGTATATCCTCTTTAATCAAGCGACCCGAGGATGAAAGAACATAAAATAAAGCAAAGAAGAAAATTCTGATTTTGAATATTTGTAATAATTTTGTTATTAAAAAACAAATAAAGATGTTGTTCAATGCTTAATTAATTTAAATATACTTATGTACAAATAATTTTTCTTCATGTACGTTTTTACCTTCAAACTTTCAACGTTTCCAACTTTCAGTTGAGCAGAAAGATACTTGGACGTCCGCCTCAAAATTTCCACTACTACTGAAAAAGCAAGTCTGCTTTTCTGATGTTTCGATTGAATATTCCTTTATAAAATTTTTTATACAAATTAAATTTATATATAAAATTGCTCGATATATTAAGGGTATGTGATACATAATGACGTCATGAATTACCGACCGATTTTTTATTTACATTTAGCGGGTTTATTAAGAGAGAAATGCAAATATAATGATGAAATTTTAAAAAATAATAAAGAATATATTTAGGCATTGCTGTCCTGATGCGTTTCAGTTTTTACTTCGAACAAAAATTTTTGAAAAATAATTTTTTTTTTAAATAAAAATTGAAACGCACCAGACATCGATTCCTTGATACATTCCTTATTATTTCCTCAAATTTCAGCATTATATTTCCATTTCTCTCTTAATAAACTCGCTGAATATAAATAAAAAATCGGTCGTTAATTCGTGACAGCATTATGTATCAAATACCGTTAAGTGATATTTAATATACTATAGGATGCATTCTTTCCAAACTCAGCGCACCTCAAATTATCAACCTTTACCGATCCTCTTGAAACTTGGCTATTTTGTAGCCCCGTGTGTCCAAACTTTTGAGGTAAAACCATTCACCACCATAATTCATGGTTATCGAGATATCGCTCATATGGTAGTTTCACCATTTTCATGCGCAGAGAATTTTTCAAACGCATATTATTCTATGTAAACTAAACCTAATTAACTTTATGCGTAGTGGTTTAGAAAGATATTTTAATAAGCTTTATGACAGTAATAATCATTCTCTAGATAATTATTATTTTAGCCCGTATTTCTCAATTAGAAAACTTTATTTCAATGGTTTTCCCAGAAGCCATCACCAAATTGAACCAAATTAATTTTGAAATGTACTTTTTTTAATATACTTTTTTACCCTCGAAGGAAAACATGGATAAATCCGCCATTACTCAAATATTAAATAAAATAATTATTTTATTTAAAAATAATTCAACAAAACTATGAACATCGTCTGTTTTTATCTAACGTCACTGCGGGTCAAGTGTTTTCAACTTCATTCAAAACAGATAGAGTCCCTGACGCTAGAGTAGAGAATATATTTTCTCGAAATATTTTTGAATTTTCGCCTACTCTCTTTCACACTACTAGATTTTAAATAAATACTGCAAATACTAATCTATTCATTATAATCTGATATTTATATTGTCATTATTATGAATAGATTAATATTTGTAGCGACAGGGACTCTATCTGCTTTGAATGAAGTTGAAAACACTTGACGCGCAGTGACGATAGAAACAGACCATGTTCATAGTTCTGTTTAATTATTTTTTTAATAAAATAATTATTTTATTTACTATTTCAGTAATGATGGATTTGTCCATTTTGTCCTTCGAGAGTAAAAAAGTATAATAAAAAAACTACATTTAAAAATAAATTTGGTTCAATTTGGTGATGGCTCCTGGGAGAACTATTGAAATAAAGTTTTCTAATTGAGAAATACGGACTAAAATAATAATTATCTAGAAAATGATTATTGCGGTCATAAAGCTTATTAAAATACCTTTCTAAACCACTAAACATAAAGTTAATTTGGTATAGTTTACATAGAATAATATGCGTTTGAAAAATGCTTTGCGCATGAAAATGGTAAAACTACCATGACCGATATCTCGATAACCATTCATTATGGTAGTGAGTGGTTTCGCCTCAAAAGTTCAGACATATGGGGCTACAAAATAGCCAAGTTTCAAGAGGATCGGTAAAGGTTGAAAATTCGAGGTGCGCTGAGTTGAGAAAAAATGCATCAAAGGCTGATGTTAAATATTTTACAGTCAGAAATTATAACCAAATTACCTATTAATTATTATCAACCTTTTTTGGCGAGTTGCTTTTATACTCTTTAGTGAAAAATCAAAGCAAACTGATATGAGGAAAGATAAATGAGAAAATAATAAATATAGTTTTTAATTTTAAATATCTCGCAATATTTCTGCTTCAAATGTTGCTTTAAAAAAGTGAGATTAAAAATATTAACAGTTCGTGATCCATCCATTTAAAAGAAGGAAAATAACTTCATCTTTTCCCTATGTGCTCTTATGATGCACGGATCGTATCTATAAATTTTTAACTATTTAATTACGTCGCTCGTAACAGAACATTGTTGGCAAACTCAATAAAAATTTCCTGGTATAAAAGCATCCTCCTGAGATCTTTTTCCAATAAACGTAACGCGGCATAATACTTGAGGCTTTGCGATCAAATCATCTAGTTTTTCTTTCGTCAACGGATCCCTCGTAAAATCCAAGATCACTCTCTGACCCTCACATAAAAAAAAACTTTCTACGCGTGATCTTGCGTCGTTTCGCGATGCATTTGATGTTAGTCTGATTCGTTCCAACATTTTCTATCTCTCCCAAGGTGGTCGATACTTTTTATTTTCTGCCTCGGTCCCGAGGCAGAAAGTCGTTCCGGCCGGTTGCCTGTTCACTTCGGGGATGGAGTCACTTAAAAACAGTACAATGAACTCCCAGAATTTTTCCGACTATTTATTTATCGATTGGAAAGTCCAATCGGCCAATAATTTGCGACTGAGTTTAAAAAACGCATTTAACGTACTGGTCCTCTTGGACATTAATTTTACTCCGCTTGTCCGCTCAATTCGGACCGACAGACTTAACACCCTCTAAACCGTCTACCGACTAACAGTGAACGAACCATACTAAGCTTCCAGTTATTGGAAATCGTGCGCTGACTGTAAAGACGGTAGAAATGACGTTTTCAGCTCTGAAAAACATTTCCGGAATCCCTTTACCGAACAGGTATCAGGATAGCAAACGGAAGTAAATAGAGAGAACTTTTAAAACTTCTAAAACGATTTAAATTGTCGAGTATAGAAACTCTGATGCGCCTCAAAACTCCAACGGTACATTTATTTCAGAGATCGTAGTGAAATCCCTCATTACGAGAAAAAAAGATTGGTTATTGAAAAAGTTTCATAAAGCTTCAAAAACTTCCTAACTGAGTCCAAGGGGAACTTACTGTGTCCTGAAAATGACATACGAACAATTTATATGCCTACTTATAATACTTGGAATATTTTACAGAGCTTTCCAAAAGGGTGGGTCGTAAAAAAAGAATTTTGGAAATCGAAATTGGAACTGTGTGAAAAAGTAGTGTATTAGAATCTTGAAAAAGTATAATTAATTTCATGTCGATTGATGAACGCCTTCTCATTGCACTTTAGCAAAAAGTGTTTGAAAAAAATTTTATTTTCATAGGTTTGATATTTTCGTATGTGCCAAATTTTTCTTACGTTTGTGGAAGTCTTAATCGTCTCCTGAAATTTTTACAGACTTTTAATTGGCGTTTTCTAGATAATAATTCATGTTTAATATACTCCTGTTTTCAAAAAACAATTTAAAAATCTACAGAAACGATAAAAGAATTTTTCCAGGTATTTGAGGGTTTTCTCTACTTGGTGGGTACCTGTCACCACTACGTAGCGCGTCCTCAGGTTGCGGATAGAGGAAAAGCCCCTGAGGTTAAACACCCCTGAGGTTAACTGCGAATACAAGAATAAGCAGTCGCGGACAGCCGATAGGAACCAGTCGT
>JBAGKK010172397.1:0-23352 GCA_037177015.1 Euceroptres primus | reverse complement strand
TATATATATATATATAGTTTGGGTTGCTTTAATTTCTAGCGTTTCTGTCATTTTTTCGAATTAGTTATTTGAAAATATATGTTTTCGATATAGATTTTCGAAATAGATTTCGAATAAGCCTTCGAATTAATAGTCTTTTCATGAATTTGACTTTTTCATTTAATAAACTCATTCTTTGAGATGTCATGTATTCCGGATTAAAAGAACATGAATAAATTATGCGTAAAAAATATAAAACAAGGGTTTCTCGAATCCCCTGTTGAGTGGGTTATCCCATTTCCTGTATTTTTCGATCCAATTTTAGGAGGGTAATGGAAAACAATGGGGAAGTAATGGCATTGCCTAAATTGATTTCCAGTTTCTACGCACTATAACACTCTTTTTTTACCTTGCCAGAGAGATTCTACAGAGTTACACATTGTAGAAAAAGAATCCTCATTCCTCGAATTTCGTGGAGAATTTTATATAAAAATAAGTCTTGAGAATTTTAAAAATCTCTCATTATTCTTGTCCGATAAGTTGCAGGAAAATTTGTGTATGATGCTTTTTTTTCAATGCGATAGATTGTGAGATGCAATATTTATTGTTGCTAGTATACATTCTTGGAATTTTTTTTATTCATGTATATTGAGAGTTTACTCGAAAATCTAGAAATAGGAAATATAGTGCACCTCGGTTACCATTTGTAAAGTCGTGTCAGGCGAAACGACCGTTCTTAAGTCGGCGCAGAGCATGCAATAAGTTTCTGGGCAATAAAATATTTTTTTTCATATAAAGATTTAGTGTGTTCCAGCTTTTAGGTACTGATTTAAGGTTTCCTTGTGTAGAAACGCGGTATGTCCAAGAGTCATTTTATGAGGGGTTGATTTATTTTTATAGCCTACGTGCCATTTTATCATAGGTACGTATGGAAATAGGTTCAAATGGACCACTCGCAAACACTTGAAAGCTCCTAACTAGTTTAAATTTTGCTAATTTAAATGGATCCATAGATTTGAGGTAGTTTCTTTTTTCTAGCAATTCATATAATTGATGAAACCATGATAGCCAATAATATGTAATGACATAAATAACAATAGCAAAATTATTTTGTTTTATACAACTTCTTTAGATTTTTTTGAATAATATCTTTTTTTTCGGAAGAGTGAGTGCTGATTAATAATAAAGAAGTCAACTGAAAATAAACTGGAAAATGTATAAAGCAAATTAATTTATGTAAAGAGATTAAAATACCAAAATAGAACAGAAATGTGATTCTCGGAAGGAAACTAAAATACCTTGGGATTTGAGTAATTAGGTCGATCGGAAATTTAAAGTCTGCTAGAAGAATGGAAGCAAGTACTCCAATAAGTGTGAACTGTTACATTATAAACTGACTCCTCTCAAACCGAGAGATACCAATTTTAAAATATGGAGAAAATCGTGTTACGAGATTCCAGTAATAAAAACTATTTATACAAGTACACTGTAAAAAATTTTGGAAATTTTTAAGACTAAATAGTATTAAATTTTTCTGAAAAAGGTCGAATATACGTTTTTCCGAGCAGAATGAGTAATTTCTCCGAAAATATCGGAAAATTTTCCGAATATATTGCTTAATTTCCGAAAAGTTAGGAAATATTTCATAAAGCTTAGTAGATTGTATAAATAAACCTCCAACTACAATTCGGAATTATTTCAAAATACATTAGGGAAAATTTCAAAATGTTCGGGTTATAAGCTGGCAAACTTTTTTCGGAAAAATTTCCGAAAAATTTTTTACAGTGTACATTTTTCAAATAAATTTCTAAAGCGCGATTTAAGCTGGCAATTTCATTTAACCTCGAGCTTTTCTTCCCGCGAACTTTTACAGAATTTTGCGTATGTTTCCGTGACCATAAAAGTAACGTTCATTAAACTTTTAATATTCATGCGGGTCGGTCTGTTTATAAGACAATTTCATGATTTCGAAAAATTTTATTCGTTTGCCAACACTTCTGAGTTTCTATAACAAATTTTTTCTTTAGCAAAAACATAAAGCGAGTAAAGTACAATAGCAAGAACAAAAACATTTTTTAAATTTATACAACATATGATTATTATATCACTGATCTTTTTTCTCGAAATCATTAAATATAGTTTGATTGTCTGAAATTTATTATAGGAAAATTACATGAATCAAAAGCCGTTATTAATTGCCTTAGAATTTAGTGCGTCCGCTGACGGTGAATTATAATAAAACACGGTAGAAAATTAATAATCTTCCTCATTAATCCGATGATAATCCAACTTTGCAGCATGTATGTAAGGTCATATCTCTCAACTTTGGTTAACTTCCAAGCCGACTACTATTTGGCCATACGCCAAAAGTTTGAGCCCCTCATTAAACGCGCTTTTCCTTTTCTCGGCCGTTTAAATGAAAATACAATGCACCTTTAACATACTTTTCATCAACGATTTAGAGGATTCAAAACACTTAGTGGCATTATCGCTTCCGCATGAATTACCGAATAAAACGCGGTCAAGAGTAATTCTTTTTGAATTTTGCTTTCCTATATAAACCAACTAAAAAATTATTTTATACTACGCAACCGGAAATAATACCAGATACCAAAAATTTCAAAGGTTTTGTTTTATGTAAACAACAATCTGATTACTTTAAACGTCCAGAAAAACGCGAGTTATTTTTACATCTCGTCTTGTTTTGAGTAAAAGAACCGATTGGATTTCTATGGAATCTTGGGACAATGGAAGATCTCGTGGGTATTGCTGAAACCTAGCAATCTAAGATAAGGATTCGCCCTTGCTAACCATTTCGTTGCAAGAAAATTGAGGTTCGCCTTTTTCCATGGATTCAATGTTCCCTTCAGTAAAGTGGAATCGACTCGGGACAGTCAAAGGTTTTAACATACTTCTTTTTCAGACCTTATCAGAAAAAATCACCAACACCAAGTGGCGGAGGAGGAAGCAGATCCGGTTGGCGTTCACGCAGGAGTGTTACAACTACAGGTGCCACGGGGCACCAACATCACGTGATTGCGAGTGCTGCCGCCACGGCTCAGGCCAGGATGCAGGCCGAGCAAGGGAGCATTGGCGAACTTAGAGGCTATCATAATCTGCGATCTAGAAGACACACTTTGGCGAACGTTCGGTAAGTCCTCATTTTTTTTTATCAAACCTGTTCTAACTTATATAAAACATGAATCTTTTAAAACATGTTAAAGTAAGTATAAATGCTGATCAAGTATAAATGGCCAGATTTACTTCCCATATTATTAAGCAACCTTATTTCATGATTTATTATTTATGTACAACACATTTAATCACCCTGTAGATTAAAATCTAACTCTGAATCAGTCAAAATTACTGATTTCATTCAGTGACCTATTTCTTACTTATTGTTCAGTGAATTTTGACTGAATTTCAGTCAATTTCACTGAAATTCAGTCAAATTTCACTGATGAATTAGCTAGAAATGGGTCACTGAATGAAATCAGTGAAAATTTTGACTGATTCAAATTTAGAGAGTAGGGTTGAATAGAAAATTCCTTTTTGAATTTTTTAAACGCCACACAGAGAAAAATGGAGGATCAAGCTGATCATCTGGAGGTTTAACTATGGGACAGGTCTCTAATATAGTCAACTTGAATATCTTGATATTGAATATCTTGATATTCAAGTTGAACATGAAGAAGATCGGTTTGACACTCTAGTTAGTTAGACTGAATATATTTGAGGTTCAACTATAGGACAGCCCTCCAGAGGGGCAGTTTAACACTCCATTTGTCTCCGTGCATCAGGAAACGACAAACGGAGAAAAAAAATTTGTAAAATTAACAGAAGTCATCTGTTGAAATACACGAAACAAAATAAGTACTTGAAAATCCACTTTATTATGCTAGACTCGAGGCTAGTATACAAATTTCTAAAAATTTCGTATAATTTTCATTAAAAGGTTCATGAAAGTACGGGACTGAGTCCTTGTCTCTCGAAACTATTTCGAGAGACAGCGACTCAGTCCTGAACTTTTTTCATTATTCCAGGACTGTCTTAAACCTTTTAACAAACTTTATACTAAATTTTTAAAAATTGGTGGCCTATACTGTAATCTAGCACAATCAAGTAAATTTTCATGTACTTATTTTTTCCGTGTAGGGACAGCAGGTTTTTTCTGCTATATTTACAGAAATTTCTGTTAAACTAACAGATGGTTAGTAAATTTAACAGATATAACTGTAGAATTTAAAAAATGTCTGTTAGGTTAACATTTGTTCAGAAAAATTAGAAGTCCATTAACCTAACAGACGTTTCTATTAACTTAATTTAACAACCATCTGTTAGTTTACTAATTTACTAACCATCTATTAGTTTAAGAGAAATTTCTGTAAATATAACAGCAAAAATTTGCTATCCCTATTTCAACAGATGGCTTATTAAGGATGTTCTCTCCGTACAATCAAACACAAAATTAATCAATTTTTATTTTGAATGATAAAATCAACAAAAAAGAGCCTTTTGTTAATTCTCAGGCATTTTAGAAGAGAATCTGAAGCGTTTTACATAAAAAAATAGTTTGAGTTATAATTGTTTATTTAAAAATATTTCATAGGATATTTGTTTCTTTGCTTCGTCTTAAGAAAAAGTCGTAATTATCATTCGAGGCGCATAAAAATATCCCAAAATTCACTTGTAATAATTTTCATTTGACCGAAATTCACGTTACCGAATAATCATTTACCATAAGTTTTATTTATTCGAATTACCATTTGCCATAATTTCTATTTATTCGAATGTTCATTTGTCATAATTTTGATTTAGCCGAATCGCCATATGCCATAATTTATCTTTATCCAAATGATCATTTTTTATAATTTTGATTTGTCCTAATTTTCGTTTCTCCTAATTTTCATATACACGATTAGCCATTTGTCCTAATTTACCTTTGTCCAAATAGCCAATTGTTATAACTTTAAATCCGAATCGCCATTTATCATAATTTTTATGTATTCAAATAACCATTTTTCATAATTTTTATTTGTCCTAATTTTCGTTTGTTATAATTTTCATTTATCCGAATTGACATTTGTCGTAATTTTTATTGAACCTAATTCTCATTTGTCTTCATTTGCATTTGTCTGAATAGCCATTTTTCATCATTTTTTTTATCCGACTCGATATTTGCCATAATTTCTATTTATCCATATCGTCTTTTGTCTTAATTTTCATTCGTCCTAATTTTTATTTATCCGAATTGTTATTTGTTATAATATTTATGTATCCGAATTGTTATTTGTCATAATTTCTATTTATCCGAATCGTCATTTGTCATAATCTTCATTTATCCGATTTACCATGTGCCATCATTTCTTTGTAACCGAATTCTCCTTTGTTCTAAACTTCATTTGTCCGAAGGAACATCCACCCGAACAATAATGGCGCGAAGTTCATATTCATCCAATTAGAATTTTAAATTTGAATTTTGCGCCATTATTGTTAGGGCGGATGTTCCTTCAGGCAAATGAATTTTAGGAGAAATGAGAATTCGGTTACAAAAAAATTATGGCGCATGGTAAATCGGATAAATGTAGATTATGACAAATGACGATTCGGATTAATAGAAATTATGACAAGTAACAATTTGAATACATAAATATTATGAAAAATGACGATTCGGATAAATAAAAATTATGGCAAATGGCTGTTCGAACAAATGAATATTAGGACAAACGAAAATTAGGACCTATGAAAGTTAGGACGAACGAAAATTAGGCAAAATAAAAAATATGACAAATGGCTATTAGAACAAATGAAAATTAGGACAAATGTTGATACGGATAAATAGAAATTATGAAAAATAGGGAGTCGGATAAATAGAAATGATGAAAAATGGCTATTCGGACAAATGCAAATTAGGAGGAATGAAAATTAGAACAATGAAATATTATGACAAATGCCAATTCGGATAAATGAAAATTATAACAAAAGAAAATTAGGAAAAATAAAAATTATGAAAAATCGTTATTCGGACACATAAAAATTATGATAAATGTCGATTCGGGCAATTTAAAATTATGACAAATGGCTATTCGGACAAATAAAAATGAGGACAAACGAAAATTAGGACAAATTAAATATTAGGACAAATGGCTAAACGAGTAAATAAAAATTAGGATGAACGAAAATTAGGACAAATAAAAATTATGACAAATGATATTCGAATAAATAAAAATTATGGCGAATGGCAATGCAGTTAAATAAAAATTATGAAAAATGATTATTCAGTAACATGAATTTCGGTCAAATGAAAATTATGACAAATGAATTTTGGGGTATATTCATATGCCTTTTATCATTCAATTTCAATTCTCAACAGCTCATTTTGTTCCTTAAAAGATCCTTTATAGTTCTATTTGCACGTTTTTATTAAAATTTGTAATTTGGCATATGGTTTAATTTACTGTTTACTGTATTACTGTATTACTTTTTACTGTGTACTGTATTACTGTATAATTTCTAACTAATATAATTTTAATTTAAACGTACTAAATAGAAATGTAAAGGATCTTTTAGGGAACAAAATTTCAATTCTCAATAGCTATTGAGAATTGAAATTAAGTGAAAATTACGACTTTTGTCTAAGACGAAGAAAAAACATAAATATCAAAATAACTATTTTTCAATAAACAATTATGACCCAGACTACTTTTTTGTCAAGTATCTTTAGTTTTCTTTTACAAAATTCGTTAAAAATAATATTTAGTTTATTCTCCTTGATTTTATAAATCAATATGAAGATTTGGTTCATTTTGAGGTTGACTGTACGGGGAGAACATCTTCAAGGGCGCGTGATACATTATGATATCACGAATTACCGACAGGGTATAAAAAATATTCGCAGGTCTTATTTTTAACCAAATAAAGATATCGCGTTGGAGCTTAAGGGAATAATAGAAAACATGATGACGTATGGCTGTTGAGTCTAAGTTTTTAAAAATTTTGAAACAAAAAATTTTTCAGAATTTTGAAAAAAATTACACATAACAGCCATGCGTCATTATGTTTTCTATTATTCCCTTAAATTTCAACGCGATATTTGTATTTGTTTAAAAATTGGACCGCCGAGTATTTTTTATATCCTGTCGATAATTCAAGACATCATAATGTATCACACGCTCTTAATTCAACAGATTTTTTTATCCATGCAGGTTTCTCTTGTCTAGAAATAGGCTTCAACATTTTGATATATTCTTTTAAAAATATTTAGAGGTCGCTCAAATCACTTTTATATCAAAAATGGCGATTTCATGGGTTTTTACTTTTTCAATCGTAGATCTTAAGGGCACGTATCAGACGTGACATTAGTCAATTTTTTCAGGCTGCCCATTCATAAACTAATAATTTATATGGATTTTTCATAGCTAATAAACATTCCTCATTCTTTTCTTCACGTTTATTTGCTATGGAAATCCATTTAAATTATTAGTTTATAAATAGAATTCTTTCAAAAAAATTGGCTAATGTCACTTTCGATACATTCCCCTTAAGGCTATAAAAGGATTTTCTGCGCGAAACTGTTGGTAAACCACTGGCAAAATAATGCCACTTTTATTATTAAAAAAATATATATTTGATGTCTGTACAGGTCATAAAAGCTGCAATTTTGCAGGAACCTTGATATAAATTTTCATTTTTAGCACTAAAATTGTTTTATAAGGATCGTCAAAATTCTAGGAGACTCTCTAATAAATACATACTAAGGAGAAAATCTACTATGGAAGTGACGTTGAGAAATAAAAAATGGATCAGTGAATAATCAACATAAATTAAAACTTTCCATGTTGAAAGCACATCTTCAACTTTCCGTCCCTCCACAAAATTAAAAATGACCGTTTGGAAGCAATTTTAAGAAATAATAATAATAAACTAATAATTATAAATAATAAACTGCTGATTTTATTTATCTAAACCAGAATTTAATAGTCAATGCTCATTGTCCACTTGCGTTACTCTATACTTTATAGTTGCTTTACAAGGTAGGATTTTTTGCAGAAAGGCTGATTAATTTCAATGAATTTCAACAACCTGGAGCAGGTACTGCTTCTGACTTTCCTATCTTGTGGGAACAGAATTGAAAGCTTGAAGAAAATAAGAAAAAGACCTCTTTCGGTTACATAGTTGACAACTTTTAGCCTCTGCATTTCCTCTCGAGACTTGATGTAAACAGGAAAGTCAAAAGCAATATCTGCTCCAGGTTGTTGAAAATCATCGAAAAAAGGAAGAAATCCTCCCTTGTAAAACAATTAGAAAACAAAGAGTAATGTAACTGATAAATAAAAAATTCATGAAAACACCATTGTTGACAAAAGTAATTTGAGCAACCTGTAAATATTTTTTTAAAAATATGTCAAAATTTCGAGGTCTATTTCTGGTTTCATGATGGCTTCTTAAAAATTAAAAAAGGAATTTATTGGACCACCCTACTGCAGATCGAAGTAAGAAGTGATAAATTTATCTTTCAATGGAATTTAAATCTTTGCTCCATTTTACTGGTTTCATTCACTTTTCACTTAATCTGAATCATCACAGTGGCAGATGCGATTTTCTTCCACTTTAAACTGCTTCTTTCGGCTGATGGATTTCCCATCCCTAACAGAGCTAGTTTTTTCAGGTACACAGACACAACTTGAAGATTCTGTTTGCGAAAAACCTAAATTATCAGATTCAGGGTTTAACTCAGGTTTTTTCGACCTTTTTGTATGCTTCACATCAGTCTCTGAGTCAGACTTTTGCCTTCTATAGTCTATGTTACTTCTGATTAATTTTGCCAGACAACTTTGATCCTTCTTATCTTGAGATGAACATAGTTTCTTACAAACCCCAACCTTCACTTCTTTGACTATTTCTGGTGAAAGGGGGCAACTGGAGTTCTTGTTAGAGGATTTCTTCGGCTGTTTATGAGGGCGAATTTTTTCTTTTGATTTCGAATCTTGCTGCAGCTTGCAACTGCAACACACCATACTGATTTCTGATTTTGGTCCTGCCAGTTTTTGTGCAAATGCAGCTTGAACATCACTGCTTACGTGTACAGCATCCTTTGATGAAATAACTCTTTTGCACACAAAACATCTGGATTCGGATTCAGATGGTCCTTTGTATTTTTTCGGTACTTTCTCTTTCCTCTGACGTGATTCGTCAGTCAAGATGCATGAAGAATTCATAGTAGAATCTGACCCAACAATTTGTGCGTCTCTCATTCTTCTTAAAGGAGATCGTTCTTTCCTGACTTTCCTTTCTGTTTGCAATCCAACGCTTACAACTGTTCCCATATACTCGTCTTTTACTTTAATGTAAGATAATTTGGTTTTCTTAACCTTGCTTGCGGATTCTTCCTGTTGGAGATTCGACGAGCTTTGATCAGGTCTTCTACAAACCGTTCGTCTTATTATAATAAGCTTAGGACGAGGTTTTGATTCTCCCCGAGAAACACCCTAGATAATGTTTAAATAAGGTTTAGTTCATATTACCATTTTTAACACAACAAAAATACGTAAACAAATAATGCCGATGGGGAAATAGTACTTGCCTCGCCTTTGCAGACACAGACAGTTTCTTCTTGTTCCTCTATTTTATCTTCAGAAAATACTTTAGGCAATTCTTTTTCTACTCTTGCTTTTTCAATAGGAGCTTCCTGTAATATTATAAATAATTATTATTAGTCATAATGGAGAAAAAACTGTAGGAATTAATAATAATTAATAAAAATAAGAAAGATTGACCTCAGGTTGACATAAACACTCGGAGTTATCATCAGATATTTTTTTGGCAAGCTTCTCTCTTGATATCTTAGAAATTTCTTTTTCTTCCGGAACAGGGACCAAATCTTTAGGAGTGGCTTCACTATCTTTTGCAACTTTAGTGGCTGATATTTCTTTTTCTAATTCAGATATTTCTTTTCCTTCTTCCTCTTCTTCGGTGGTTTCTGATAAAATTTCTTTTCCTACGTCTTTATGTTCTTCCCCTTTCTCAGATAATTTTTCTTGGTCTTCTGTTCTTTCTTTTTCTGCATCTTCTGCTTCTAATTCTTTTCCCTGTGATACCGTTTCTTTTCCTACATCTTGCTCCCTTTTTCTCGCATCATCTATTACAGCATCTTGTAAATGTAAAACATCAGATAATTTTTCTTGGTCTTCCGTTCTCTTTTTTTCTGCATCTTCTGCTGCTAATCTTTTTCCCTGTGATACAGTTTCTTTTTCTACATCTTGTTCTCTTTTTCTCGCATCATCTATTACAGCATCTTGTAAATGTAAAACATCAGATAATTTTTCTTGGTCTTCCATTTTCTCCTTGTCTGCATCCTCTGCTTCTAATTTATCATCTTCCTCTCCTTCTTGATCATCATGTTTTTTCTCTCTCCCATCCACTTTCACAGAATCAGACAATTGTTTCTGTTCTTGATCCACATCATCTATTTCCGCAGCATCAATTCCTGTGACTTCTGTTTCACCACGTTGTTTAACCGACTCGCCGACTTCAATTATCTTTTCTGACGAAAGTTTTCCAATTACGATAAGCGCGCCCGCTTTGAGTGCTTCCGTTTCCGTTGCTTTTTCACTTTCTACTAATGGAATCTGAAATCATAATGATGAAATGCACGGAGCAAATTTAAACACCTACATAGTTAAATCCATAATGTTTTATTAAGCTCGGAGATATTTCCATTTTATTTATTTTTATTACAACAATTTATAATTTACCTTATCTGGTACAGGTAAATTCTCAGTAGCCATTTCATAACCTTCATACAATTCCAGATTTAGGTCTGCCCTCGTTTCTGAAGGAATTGTTTTGCGTTTTATTGCACCTTCTCTTTCCTTTTTAACTCTAGATTCCAACTCATCCGTGGTTTCATCTCTTTCTAAAGGCGTTGTTAATATTTCCTGCGGCAGTAAATCCTTCTCCACCTTGAAAAATGAAATTACTCTTATTTTTTATCTTTTTCTCCCCATGTAATAGTTATTTAATAAATTATTTAGAGCAACTTTACCTGCAGATGTGATCTAATCGACTTTTCTACCAATGGTTCTCCGGGTTCTTTTTCCTTTTCTACTTCAGGATCTTTTGATCCAGTTTTATCATCTGCACCCGGTTGAGTTTTTCCAGGATCATCATCTTCCATACCAGTTGGTGAAAATACTTCATCATTGCATGCAAAATCTGGTCCACATGGTTCACCTTCTGAATCGGAATAAAATTCAGAACCTTCACAAATACCTTCAGGACAAGGCTCATAATCCTCATCGGAGAAAACGGAAGAAAGTTCGTCCAGCATTTCAGCCATTGTATCTTTATCTGCCATTTTTGCTCTTCCTGCCATCGTATCTTTATCCATCATTGCTGCTCTTGCCAATGTATCTTTATCTGTCATTTTTGCACCGGCATCAGTATCTTTGTCTGCTACTGCTGCATAATCATCATCACTTCCAATAATTGCATCCACGTGTTCTATTCCTACGAATTTCCCCAATTCGTTTCTGCAATTAGCCAGCTTCTTATTCATTTTTTCCATAGCATCCTCCAAGGAGCAAACTTTATCCGCCAATTGCTGATTCGCAGAGGTTTTCAGATCTAGTTGCTCTTGCAAACCACTCATCGTACTCGCTGCGTCGCTCTCCATCCTTGACCATAGTTCGTCCGCCTGCTGAAGCGTCCTCATATATGTCTCCTCCCGTCGTTCTAGTTCGGTGATATGTCGCTTCATGCAAAGTTCTGCTTCTGCAAGATCTTGAAGTCTCGCCAAGCACTCCAAGTCGGTTGATTTCACCGAAGTTGTACTTGCAACATCGCCAAGCCACATTTGCTTGCATTTTATCTCTCCACATTCACCTAATGACGCGGTCTAATAAATTTACAATGATGAAGTAGCGATCGAAATCTGAAAATACTTTTAAGAGATTTTCAAGAACTAAATACATTAAAAACTTTCAAAAGGCCATAGCTGGGTAAGCATGGTTTTTCTGCCCTAGCAGATATTTGGTTTATATTTGAGTGGTAAATTTTTACCATTATAACTTTTACCATTATAACATTATAACATTATAACATTATAACATTATAAACATTATAACATTATAACCATTTTAACATTATAACATTATAACTTTTACCATTATAACATTATAACTTCAAAAAAATTTTTTTACACAAGTTATAAAAAAATTTTGAAAAATCAAAAAATTAAATTTTCTCGAAAATGGCTGAATCAAGTTCGATGGTTCAAATATATATTGTACAAGATAGCACAGCGGACCTAAAAAAAATGGAGAGTCAATTGTTGCAATTAAAAAGGAAAAAAAAACGTATTGGAATTTTGAAAAAAAAAATTTTCTATGAAAGCTTTTTGGTACCGCCGCAATTTTTTCCTATAATACACTCACGTCCTCAGTAACAATATATATTTTTGCGAGCATGATCCCAATGGCACTTCACATTTAAAAAAATATTTTATTGTGCTCTACAAAGTTTGCGATTCCATTGCAACGAGGGGTCTTCTTAATTTTAACTCATGACTCTCTTAAATGAGCATCATTCGAAATCATAAACACGCTTTTGCATAGATTTTACTTTACATCTTGTATTTTCGATCGTTTTGTGTCAATGGATTTTGTTGTTTTTTTAACGACCGTAAGGCTTTCAGCATAACGAGTCGGTGCAGAAAACTCACTTTGGCCAAACATAAATTTTTTATATAACAACAAAATAAGCAATATTTTTTCCCTAACTTTTTAGGTGCACTGTTTTTTTAGGATCTTCAAATTGACTAAAAAAGAGCTTAAGTCAGTCTAATAACTATCAAGCAACAATTTCCAGTAGGTGAGAGTGAGAGGAAAAATTATTCACAATATTTTAAACAAATTAATAAACAAAAGCCATTTTCTCGTGATTCGCAAGGATTAGTTGTTTGAAATTTTTTAATTTTTATATAAAACATGAGAGAAATTAATGCTAAATGGCGATTAGTTAAGAACAGCTGCTGTTTGACAATTATTTAAATAATATCTATAAACAAATACACAGTTTTCGTATGTCACAATGAATAGGCTCAATTTTTTTTAAGAATCAACCAAAAATGCCTTACCAAAGATTCCTTGCTGTCATTTTTTTCAAATTGACAACAACTGTTAATTATTCAAACAGTAATTATAAACAAACTCACATTTTCAACATTATTGCACGAATAGGCCCAATTGTTTTGCGAAACCAACTGAAAATATATTGCCAGTGATTCCTAGCTGTAATTTTGTTTAAATTGATAAAAAATATTAATTATTTAAACAACTTTTATGAATAAATCCACATTTTTTTCCATTTTTCCAAGAATAGGCTCCATTTTCATAGCGAAATCAACTAAAAATGTGTTTACAATAATTCATTGCTATGATACTTTGCCAATGAATTGATGAACAAAAGCCATTGTCTCGTGATTCGCAATGATTCATTATTTGAACTTTCTTAGTTTTTATATAAAATATAAGAGAATTTAATGCCTAGTTGCGATTAGTTAAGAAAAGCTGCTGTTTGTCAATTATTTAAACAATTTTTATAAACAAATACACAGTTTTCGTATGTCACTATGAATAGGCTCAACTTTTTTTGGAGAATCAACCAAAAATGTCTTGCCAAAGACTCCTTGCTGTTACTTTTTTCGAATTAACAACAACTGTTGATTATTTAAACAGTATTTATAAACAAATTCACATTTTCAACATTATTCCACGAATAGGCCCAATTTTTGCGGAACCAACTGAAAATGTATTGTCAGTGACTTCTAGCTGACATTTCGTTTAAATTGATAAAAAATATTAATTATTTAAACAATTTTTATGAATAAAGCACATTTTGACCATTTTGCCAAGAATAGGCTTCATTTTCTTAGCGAAATCGACTAAAAATGTATTGCCAATGACTCTTTGCTATAATACTTTGCCAATGGACAAAAATAGTTAATTATTTAAACAATTCTTATAAACAAATATACACTTTTGTCACTTTTGCATGAATAGGCTTATTTTTTTTCGTTGAATAAACTAGAAATGTCTTACCAATGCCTCGTTCTTGTCATATTTGTCCAATTAAGAGAGACTGTTTATTATTTAAACATTATTTATAAACAAATTCACAGTTAGACCGTTTTTCCGTAATAAATATTAATGTTTTTATGGAAGCAACAAGAAATGTCGAGCCAATTATTCTTTTTTGTTATATTTTTATAATTAAGAAGAAGTGTTGAGATAAGATACCTAATAAATACATAATTTGATAACCCAATAACCAAAAACCCATCACACCTTAATTCCTCAAAAAGCAATAATATTGATTATAGAAAAATGGTCAAACTGTGAATTAGTTAATAATTACTGTTTAAATAATTAACAGTTTTTGTTAATTGAACAAATATGACAAGAAGGAGTCATTGTTAAGACATTTCTAGTTTGTTCCACGAAAAAAATGAGCCTATTCATGCAAAAGTAGCCAAAATGTACATTTGTTTGTAAAAATTGTTTAAATAATTAACTGTTCTTGTCCATTGGCAAATTATTATAGCAAAGAATCATTGACAATACATTGTTAGTTGATTTCACTAAGAAAATAGAGCCTATTCTTGGAAAAATGGTTAAAATGGATATTTATTTATAAAAATTGTTTAATTAATTAATATTTTTTATCAATTTAAACAAAATTACAGCTAGAAGTCACTGGCAATACTTTTTTAGTTGGTTCCGCAAAAAAATTGGGCTTGCTTGTGGAATAATGTTGAAAATGTGAACTTGTTTATAAATATTGTTTAAATAATTAGCAGTTGTTGTTAATTTAAAAAAATGACAGCTAGGAGTCTTTGGCAAGACATTTTTGGTTGATTCTGCAAAAAATTGAGCCTATTCATTGTGACTTACGAAAACTGTGTATTTGTTTATGAAAATTATTTAGATAATTGTCAAACAGGAGCTATTCTTAACTTATCGCAATTATGCATTAATTTCTCTTATATTTTATATAAAATCTAAGAAATTTCAAACAACTAATCATTACGAATCACGAGAAAATGGCTTTTGTTCATTAATTTGTTTAAAATATTATAAACAATTTTTTTCTTACTCTAACCTACTGGAAATTGTTTCTAGATAGTTATTACATTGACTTAAGCTCTTTTTTAGTCAATTTGAAGACCTTAAAAAAAATCTACATATGAAAAGTTAGGAATAAAATATTGTTTATTTTGTTGTTAGATAAAAAATTTTTGTGAGGACAAAGTGAGTTTTCTGCACCGAGTCATTATACTTAGAAGAATTACGGTTGTTTAAAAAAAAAAACATCAAAATGCATTGAAAATTTTTGTGGACTTTTGTCCACAAACAGTGCTTTTAGCCACACTGTGTGGCGTATGTAATAGCACATAAAAAAGATCGAAAATACTAGATGTAAAGTAAAATCTGTGAAAAGAGTGTCTATGATTTCAAATCATTTCAATGGAATCGCATACTTTGTAGAGGCCAATAAAATAATTTTTTTTGACTGTGAAGTACCATTGGGATCATGCTTGCAAAAATATATGTTGTTACTCAAGATGTGAGTGTATTGTAGGAAAAAAATGGCGGCGGTATCAAAAAGCTTTCAAAGAAAAAAAATGTTTTCAAAATTCCAACAATTTTTTTTATTCCTTTTCAATTGCCAGAATTGACTCTCCACTTTTTTAGAACCACTATGATATCTTGTACAATATGTATTTGAACCATCGAAATGGATTCAGCCATTTTCGAGAAAATTAAATTTTTTGTTTTCAAAATTTTTTTAGAACTTTTGTGAAAAAATTTTTTTGAAGTTGGCAGTTGGCGTAAATTAGTCTTATAATGGTAGAAACTTACCACCCAAAAATGAATCAAATATCTGCTAGGGCACACCAACCAGGCTTACTCAGCTATGGCCTTTTGACAAAGATATTAGATTAAGAATTTATTTAACACTAAAATTAGATCAATACCAATTCAACTTATTTTTTTAAAAATTGAGATCACTCACCCGTCTGGCAAGAATCCTTAGCTTTCTCTTCCTCTCTGGCTTTCCTCATTTCTTGAACTTCGGCTGTTAGTTTTTCAATTCGTTCTTTGTGAAGAGCTTGAGTTTTCCTAGCTTCTTCGAGCTTCCTCTTCTGCTCTTCTAAGGCAAGTTCTTTTTCGGCCCAGAGAGCACGAGCTTCATCAGCCCGGCGTTGAGCTTGTTTTCTCTCAGCTTCGACTTCGCGAACTCTGCAGTCATAATGCTGACTAGGAGTGCTTGGACAAGGCATAGAGCCCGAAGCGAATCCCTGAAATTGCTTTTCTACAACTCGACGGATACTCGGAACCGGTGCGCCCTGAGCCATTCGCCAAATATTCCATACCATCACAGCAGGCATCGAACACTCAATCATTTCCAAACGTTGTCGAAGATCTCCTTCTTTCTTTTCCAGTTCCTCATTCTTTATTTCATGCTTACCGATCATTTCGCGAAAATGCTTTTGACAGCGACGAGGATCTCTAGATCGGGCTCTGCACGTGCTTCGTGGTGGTCCCGGAAAATTAGCTTTCGATGGATCTTTTTCCTTTTTCTTAATTTCGGCTTCGCCGGGTATTAAATTATCTCCCATATGTTGAGGATCAGGTGCTACATTTTCCACAGGATTTTCTGCAATTTCATCTTCTAATAACTCTGACTTTACCTTTAATAACTCTGGCTTTATCTCCGTTTCTGTGATGGGTAAGGTTACCTCCACTTTTTGTTCTGGATCCATTATCTCTGATTTGATTTCTTGTTTGATATTTGGTTTGATATCCGGCGAATCCTCATCAGCTGTTTCCTCTTCATCATCCATCTCCGTAAAAAAAGTTAAAGATAGAGTAACCTGATTTAAATACACTCACACCAAATTATAACAGCGAAAAGAATATTATTTAAATAACTTTTTACGAAGACTTGCTCGCTTTAAAGTTGGGAGGAGGTTTTATGCACGTTTGGGATGGTCTCATTCAACTGGTAAATTTATAATTGGCATTCAAAACGTTTAAATGTCTGATGTAAAAATCTAACCAATTTGAAGGATTTGAAGTCGAAGTTATGTGAAGTTGGTGTTATTAGTTGTGCATGGTTTCACGTGATACCGACCGAGTGAATCTGGATGACAATTTTGCTTTTAGAGGGAGCTTGTGGCTTACCGCATGCTCAACATGCGACCTCCGTCGGCTTTTTAGCACACATGCAGAATGTACGAATGCAATCATTTCTCTCGTGCCTGTCACTAAAGTCACCTTGTTGGAAAATCGATTTTCCTTTGAGAGAACCCTGCAGCTCCTAGCAAGATTTTTTCTTTAATATTTTTTCATACTCTCAACTGACATACTTATTTCCAATTTTAATAACGACAATTTAAAGTCATTTTTTCATAAAATGGTTCATATTATATTTTATGCTTCTATGCTAACATTGAAGAATTCAATCACTTAAATATATATGAATTCGTTCTCTCAATTCAAAAGAAAAATAGTTCCATTATCTATTCATTCCATTATGGATCGAATCTTGTTTTATGGCCGGGAGTTATTCAGAAAAGCCGCTGAACTCGTTACAGTTCTTACTCCTAATTCAGTTGATTCTTCTTTTCCTTAATGTTTATGCTCATTTCATCTGAGACATTTCTATTTGTAGGGGAACTTCTTAACTTAAGAAATGTTCTTTCAAAATGTCTTCAGGTGTTCATAACTGGTCTTTATCTCTGATCTTTACAACTTTTGTTAACAAAATTTATTAAAAAAAGGAAAACATCTTCCTTCTACTTTTTCCCCAGGAATATTTTCTATTATCTTGGTCGAAAAATAAAAAATAGACTGCAAGTGTGGCTGTTTCCATTAAAAACGTATGAGAAGAATATTTTCAAAAATTTTTAGGCACACTAACTAGTAAAAGTTTATCGACGGAAACGAACTGGGTTGATTGTGATGAATATTTCATTGTTAATTAGTACTCAGTTCGATACTTTCTCGTCAGCGCGGAAATAGATTTTGCACGTTCATTCGGCAAAAATGTGAATTCCTCTAAAAGGACGATGAATATTGGATTTCATCATCCATCCATCTGTCATGACATTTCACAGATATATTTATAGTTACTTTTTGCAAATCATTTGCTAAAGTTTTCATAAGCCTTAGATAATAAAATGCCAACAAAAACATGGCACGTGCAAAAGGTTGGTCAAGATGAAAAAGAATTCGTACATTACAATTCGTGAGACAAAAAATAGTTGATCAAGTGAAATATACAAATTTTTTTAAATAGTGAGAAATTATAAAATAAAGTCTCTTAATGGAAGAAAGAAAATAATTTCAATAGATATATTGAAAAAAATTTTAACTTGGTAAGATTTAATTTCAATAAATATATTGAAAATAAAAAAAGAACTTTGTACGATTGACTAATAATTTAATGTTAAGAATCCTGCAAGTTAAAATTTTTTTCTATATATTTATTGAAATTAATTTTTTTTCTTCCATTAGGAGATTTTATTTCGTAATTTTTCTTTATTTTAAAAAAGTTGTGGGCAAACTATTTTTTATCTCACGAATTGTAATGTACAAATTTTTATTTAACTTGGCCCACTTTTTGCCTGCGCCATTTTTTTGTTGGGATTTCACAATTTTTTGGATCTTTTAATAAACTTGAATATTTTTACATGTTTTTTCGTTAATCGGTTATCAAAATTGAAAAATTATAATTTTTAATGCTTGCTCACTTCGAGAGTCGAATCTATTAAACCGATTTACATACATGAAAATTGGACGGTACATCCACAACATCATATTCTTGATTAATTTTGAGGATCCGTCGTCCGACTTACAGCCAAAGGATTTTTCAATATCTCTGTAAATAATGAATATATTGAAAAATCCTTAATCATGAATTAAGAATATGATGTTGTAGATATACCAACCGAATTTTCATGCAAAACGGTCGAATAGACTAGACTCTAACTTTGATCGAATACTTAAAAATCAAATTTTTTGAAAAAAATATTGATAATTTCAGAAATTATTTGACAAATTAAACATTTCTGTAAATTATATTTAAAAAATGATGCCATTAATTTATTCTGTAAGATAAAAGTCTGTAACTACAAAATTATAAGACTTTCACTCATGGAAGCAGTAAAAAATTAGAACTTTAACTCTTTGCTCACTTCTACAGCCTATTCTATTTAACCAATTTGCAAGAAAATTGGATGATTCATGCACAATATCATAATCTTGATTTATTTTGAAGGATTTTTCAATATCTTCATTATTTACAGAGATGTTGATTATTTTTTTTATTTTTTCAGTTTTTATAAAATTTTCAATATCTCTGTAAGTAATGAATATATTGAAAAATCCTTAAAAACGAATTAAGAATATGATGTTGCAAATATACCAACCAAATTTTCATGCAAATCCGTCAAATAGACTAGACTATAACTGTGAGCGAATACTTAAAAATCGAATTTTTTAAATAAAATATTGATAATTTCAGAAATTATTTGACGGATTAAACATTTCTGTAAATTATATTTAAAAAATGATGCCATTAATTTATTCTGTAAGATAAAAGTCTGTAACTACAAAATTATAAGACTTTCACTCATGGAAGCAGTAAAAAATTAGAACTTCAACTCTTTGCTCACTTCTACATCTATTATATTTGACCGATTTGCATGAAAATTGGGTAGTACATGCGCAATATCATAATCTTGATTTATTTTTAAAGCTTTTTCATTACATTCATTACTTACAGAGATTTTGATTGTTATTTGAAAACGTGTTTTTTTAGTTTTTATAAAATCGTAAATATCTCTGAAAATAACAAAGACGTCAAAAAACCCTTGAAAATGGATCAAGAATATGTCGTTGCACATATGCCATCCAATATCGGCAAATCGGCAAATCGGCCAGAAAAAATAGGATATAGCAGGGAGCAAAGATTTAAAATGCTAATTATTTACGGTTTCCATGAGTAAAAGTTTTATAATTTTGAAGCTACAGACTTCTAAATAGGATAAAACTTATTTTTTTAGCACGGAATTACGGCAATAATCCAAAGAACGTTATATATCCACGAATGTTCGAGATAAGGATTCTCGGTAGCATTTTTTTTTTAACTTGACGGCGATTCGCTACCGCGAATCTTGATATATGTAAAATTGATAAAGGTATACATTTTTTAATTTATATTTTATTAATTAATATTTACAATTTATAATTAATATAATATTTAATTAATTTTATTATTTCATTAAAACTAAAGAAAGAGTAATCTCGAAAATTTAATACTACATCTCTGGAGTACCGTATCATAAAAATATTAAGCACTGAAGCGGTACTTTAGCTTTCATTGGATAATATAAAAACTCAGGCTTTCATACGTTCGCTTCAACGTGTTTTTTCATCCCTAGTCCATCAAAGTAAAATAAGGATTCTCCATTCCATTAGCTTTCTGGAAACTATCAGAGTTGATTTTGATATTCTCTTTTCTTAAAGACATTTAGTTTCTTATTTTAGACTTTAACATAAGGCAAAGGAATCATTATTTTTTTTGTCGTAAGTAAATACAATTATGAACTAAATGTTTGTGAAATGTACAATTTATTTCTTAAGCTAAACGTTTCACAAAAATTTAGTTCACAATTTTAGTTATTTGTGGCAAAAATAATAGTGATTCGCAGTTGGACCCTTTTGATCCGGATTTAGTTCTTTTGTCTTAAAAAGAGTATTAAAAGGAAATATTGTAAATTATTATAAAATAGTTAATATTATTCTAAGAACTAATTTCTTTGAAACCTGGTTCGACTATTATTATTATTATTTTCGATTAATATTATTACTTACATTTGAGTAGATCAGGGTCGGTATACGTGTGTTTGATCAAACGCCTCTTGATCTACTTAAATTCAAGCCATATTCTTCAGTAGAAGAGGTTGTATACGGTACGGCGCCGTCGGAAGAAATTGTGCTTTACCTACTTAAACGAATTATACACTTCGCTGCATTAAGACTTTTAGTACTCGACAAAAATCGTTCTCTATATCTGACGCACTTTAATTTAATTGAATTGCAAGACTGAAGTAAAAGAATTCTTCGATAACTTTTATAAGTTACTTTTTACAACAATAGTTTCTTTTCTTTTATGCCACTTAAATTAATCACTGAAAATTGTGTTTTAAATTAATCACTGAAAAAAAATTAATTTTTTTCTCCTCGTTGTATTATGTTGATCGTTACTATAAATAACCTAAAGGGATTTTGCATAAGCGTAAAACTCTTCAGTCTTTGCTATCCTCTCCGTGGTGTAAACCAAGCCAAGAGAGAAAGGAAAAAGGGGAAAGGGGGAAAGGGAGAACATAGGAGATTAAACTTTCTCATCGCACACGTTTTCTATACTACATCTCCAGAGCTCAATAGCATTGAAGCTCTAAGTTTATTCAGTACTTACTTTGAAAAAGTAAAATACACTTTTCTCAATTTTCTATTCCTTTTCTTAAATTATAAAAAAATATATAAGCTAAAAATATTTGAATCACACATTTAATTAAAGTCCTTATTGAAAATCATAATATGCAAACGAGAAATATATAAACACCTATTCCAATTTCCAAGCAAAATGTCCTATCATGTAAATATGTCAAAAGTATCCTGACAAAGCTAAAAATATGTTCCTTGATGTTTTATTTTTTAAATTTTCGTTCTCTTTTCAGTTCGATTAAATGAAGAAAAATTCAGTTTTTGCGAAATTTCTATATTCCAAAATTATCAACTTTTTGGCAACGATCCTACGATAAGTTTAAATATCATGCTGAATTTTATTTTCGAAAAATCTCTCTTGCAGTCTAGCTCCTTTCCGTTTACTTTTATAATGCCAAAGATTCAAACAATCCAGTTACGAAGTAAAGTTGTCGAAGTCATAAAAGCACTGTTTGCTGAAATGCTACTTGAAGTAAAAGCTATCTGAACTGCATAAAACTGGAAAGTGCATGCAATGATGATGACGTAAGCCTGGACATTATTTTTATATGTATACTATAGTCTATAGTTTAAACAACCTATCTAACAAATCGTTTTTTCTCCCTTCATGAATTTTAAAACTTTTTTTTGATATAAGAAAAACTACTAAACGAAACTAATAACAGTAGCATTTTTATAAACTTTATAAATAGTTATTTACAAGAAAACGGAGTAGAGGAGAGTTGGCCATGGTGTAGGGCTTTAAATTAAATGTCCTATAGCTTATGATCGAACTGTAATTTTGATGTCTGTATTTTTTAATGTGAGACTTACATTATCAGAAAACATATGTCATTACTCAAACCCGTTTTTTCACTACGTCATTACTTGTCATTTAATTAATTCATGGGTGTTGAATTTTGACCACACTAGGGCACGGCGGTCGTCATATTATTGCCGGTTTGTTCCAACTATATGAGCATTATGGAATAAAAAGTATACAATATAATAATTCTAGAGAGTGTAGTGTAACAAAGAAAAATTACTTAAGACATATTCAACACTAAATAAATGTTTTCTTATCAATAAAAGTAAAGTATGTCGCAAAACCCAGTTATAACCTTTTGCTTCCTAAAAATTCTATTCAGCGCGTAGAAATCTGCAATTGCCTTTAATCGATATCTCGTTTACCAACAGATACCAAAAGCGCAAAAATTTAAAACAGGCATTGATCAATAATTTTTGAAATCCTATTGTATTGCGTTTAGTTCATATTTTCTTTTTTATTCTTAATTCACAAATGACTGTTAAGTTAATATACATGTACATGGTACATGACCAGATAATCCTTATTTTGTAAATATTGAAAATATTGCGTAACATTTTTGACAAAATTGCATTTAACCTATGCAATTAGGACTGCACCCTAGTAAATAAAGAGAATTGCTTAAAGTGTATTTAAAATGAAAAATAATAATCAGGAATAGAAATAACTTCATAACAAGTTTTAAGATTTTTAGGTTATAACCTCAAAGTTTACATAATGATCACTTTCAAAGAAATAAAAAATGTAATTATTTAAATAAAGATAAATCCTTCAAGCATATCTATTTTAAATAAAGAAAGATAATTAGGAATGGAAATAAGACATTTTTGACAAAATTGCGTTCAACCTATGTAATTAGGACCGCACCCTAATAAATAAAGAGAATTGCTTAAAGTGTAATTAAAATTAAAAAAAAAATTAGGAATGGAAATAACTTCATAACAAGCTTTAATATTTTTAGGTTATAACCTCAAAGTTTACATGATGATCTCT